>CABHPQ010163099.1:0-48338 GCA_902168405.1 Peromyscus aztecus | reverse complement strand
ACCTGGTTCAGCAACCAGATTGAACATAAGTTAGAATATAAGGTTCCTGGAACTCTATGGCTTCCAGGAGTGTTATTTCACATGCCTGGAGATTACAATGGTTTCCCAGAACCTCCCAGTTGTCAATTTGAGAACTTCAGTTTAGACTAGTAACAAATTTCTGTCATTGAAATATTTTTCATATTGTTATACTTTTCTTAAATTCCCTTTCTGATTTGGATCCGGGTTACCTTACATTTAGAAATGAAAAGTTATGAGGTGACCATGGCCATGCCATAAGGGTAATTGAGTTTGGATGATTTTGGTAATATGTAGCCAGAAGTTTCTCTGGTTCTGCCTGGCCCCTCAGTAGGGATGAATCTCTCCCACCCAAGTCCCACAGCCTCTTGGTCCCAAGTAAAAACACAGAGGCTTATATTACTTACAAACTATATGGCCTATGGGTCAGACTTCTTACCAGCTAGTTCTTATAACTTAACTCAACTCATTTCTATTAATCTATATGTGGTATTACCGGTCTGCTGGCATCTTGTTGCTCCTTGGGCAGCAGGCTAGTGATAAAATACCACCATATCCACCCTTCTTTATCTTGTCTTCAATTCAAATGTACTGCCTAACTCTATCCTGCCCTGCCATGGGCCAATGCAGCTTTATTTATCAACTAATCAGAGCAACACATATTCACAGTGTACAGAAAAACATCCCACAGCAGTAATATTCTAACAGAAATACCAGAGTACAGGATATCTGTCATCACAAGTACCACTGATCAGAGGCAGAAATTGAATGTTTAAGCTGTGCTTTATTCAAAGAGATGGCAATTTGAGAAAGCAACAGATTCACATTCTAGAAAACTACCTTACATTTGTCTCAAGACAGCTGGTTGCATAGGAAGGGGAACAAAGACAATCAATAACTACAGAGCTCATGTCATGAGCTCATGCCCCTGGCCATGTGATTAGCCTCATCCTAGGGATTCATGGTGTCTATGTTGCTGACCTTATCATCTCTCAAGATATCTGTGTCTGAGCTAAAGCGACCAAGAATATGAAAAATTGTATGCCTATAGCCTGGTAGTGGCCTTAAAATAAGCTACTTGACCCTTTGCCCTACATTCTCCCAGATATACAGGAAAGCAGAACAGACCCAGGCTTTGTAAACATCTTGAACTAACACCCTGTAATCAGAAGTTGTAAATCCTGACTCTGGGGGTGCACTCCAAGAGGCTGTAAATCCTGATATGTATTCTCTGCCCTGTGTATAACCTTTGGCTATAAAAAGATGCTTAGAGCCCCTTCTTGGGGTCACAGAGCCAAATAATTCTCTGTGGCCCTAACTAGTTAGAAGTTTTTGTTCCCCTGCTGTGTTTTGAATAAAGTTGCTTCTGGCTTATAGGCTTTGGTGGTCTGATTCCTGTTATTCACACAACCTCAGGACCCAACAGAACCTTCTAAAAGAATGCTGAATTTGGTTTTTTTTTGTCAGGTTGAACATTTCTACCAAGAACCACCTAGACTAAGGGGTTAACTCATAACAAGCAAGCCATTGACAATGTATCGTGCTGGGCTATGTACAGTGTTCACTTGCAGATTTTTATGTACAATATGGAGTACAAAGGTGTCTTAATGATATAAATATAAAAGTGGCCCTATCTGCTTCTCTAGCCCCTTGATAACCCTAGAATACTGGTAGATGGCAAAGGTGTTTTTTGTTTTTGTTTTGTTGGTTGGTTTTGTTTTGTTTTGTTGAGGGGGAAACGAAGGTGAATGGAGCAATAGAAGCATGATCAAGACATATCTGGACCTCTCAAAAATTTAACAAAGCTCTTCTGATGAGCAAATCCACTTTTGGTTCATACTCTACCATGAAGAAATCAACAAGTATTTAGAAAAGACTGTTCCAACATCTTGCACTAACTCCAACTCCTTCATTTGCTGAATATAATAAAACAGGACAGTAAAGGAACACTTTCCATTATGCCAGTGTCATAGCTGGACTTCAAGGATTAATTAACATTAAATTGAAGAACTGTGTTTTTAATGAAGAAAAGGCCTATCACAGAAAGGTCCATGCAGGGGAAATAAGAATGACAGAGGTTATAAAGGTTGGGAGAAAGGCAGATCATGGGGGAAACTGCCTGGGAATCTCTAAATTCCAGACCTAGGGGGGCTGTTTAGTGTATCCCTGAAATAGCATCCCTTCTTATTTAAATGAACTTGACTGGTTTTTATTTTGTTTTTCTTGCTTTGTTTTGTTTTCGTACTGACACCAAAATGGCCTAACTATAGTAGGAGCATTAAGATAGGGAAATACTAGAAAGTCAGAGGAAAACAAGAAAATTTGAATAATCTATCAAGAAGACATTCTGGTTCTGCTAATGGAAGACAGAAAAATTGGAATACATTATTTGAATTGAGTGAAGTGTTAGCTTCTCTACACACCACATTACTCTTTGTAGAAAAAAGGATGTGTCTTGTGCAGAAAGGTAATTTAATTCAAAAGATAATGGATGATGGCTTTTAGTAGTACATCTGCAAACTAAGATTTCAAAGGACTTGTTTTGGCTTTTGAAAAATTGTTGCAGTGAAATGCCTTAAAAGATGCTCCTTGTTTTGTGAAACTTAAATTTGAGTTCAAAATTAAGTTTCTACACTAACATGTGCCATTTGAAAAATGCAGACACAATTTGCTGTTCTTAAAAATACTTTGGAAGAAGTAACCCCATAAGAAAAAAAAATCAACTTAAGAAAGAAAATAGAAAAAAATAATGTCAAAAATTCCAAGAGCTTCCTCTAATTGCACACATAAAGAAAGAATAACATAGTCTGCACTATGCACTTGAAATGAAGACAGTAATATATTCAACCTAAGACTACTGTATATTAAAAAAGATCAAAGATTTAAAAATTTATGATTTATAAATAGCATTCATTGGTGCCTTAAAGTTTTCACTGTCAGGGTCTTGTTAATTTTATTCCCAGGTGGCGTGTTTGTGTGTGTGTGTGTGTGTGTGTGTGTGTGTGTGTGTGTGTGTGTGAAATAGGATGTGGTTCTCTTCTTGGTTTCTTTCACAGTATGTTTGTCAAAGGTATGTAGGAAGGCTACTTGTTTTACACATTTTAAGTTTGTAGCATGGTAACTACCAAATGTGTTTATTAACTCTAACAGTTTTTAATGGAGTCTTTAAAGATCTTTTATACATAGTATATCAACAGCAAATATAGATACTTTGACTTCTTTTCCTATTCGTCATTTTAATTTCTTTCTCTTGTCTTGTTGATCTAGATAGTCAAGAACTATATGGAATATGAAGTTGGGGGTAGATGGGTGGGTTGGGGAGTAGTTGAGCAAGAATATGTTCAAAATGCTTGTATGAAATCCTCAAATAATTTTTAAAAATATATATTATTTCTTTCCTTCTTGGCTTATTTTTGTATGTTGTGTGTACCAAGAAATTCATTTCTTTTAGGTTCTCTGATTTAGAGGAATGGAGCTTTTAGAGCATGTCCTTACAATTATCTGAGTTTCCTCAATGCCTGCTGCTATCTCTCCTTTTTCATCTCTAATTTTATTGATTTGGCTCTTCTCTCCCTTTCCTTTGGTTACTTGGTCAATCCTGTCCATCATTCCAAATACACAGCTCATGCCATTGAATCTTTGTATTTTCTGTTCGCCCGTTTCTATTTCATTAATTACAACCCTGATTGAGGTGGTCCTTTCCTTTCTGAGGCTTTAGTTTTTGATTTGTTCTTGTTTTTCTGAGGCTTTAAAATTCATCATTAAGTTATTTATTTGACTTCTCTCTGACTTTTTAACATAGGCATTCAGCACTATAAACTTTTTAGGAGTCCCTTCATTGTGCCCTATAGATTTTTGTATGTAAGGTTTTCATTTTCATGCAATTCTAGGATTAAAAAAAAAACTTTTTTTCTTCTTGATTTCTTAGTGAATCAATTTTTATTCAACTGTGTTTTGTTTAGACTCCCTGAGTTTTGTGTACTTTCCGAAGTTTTTAATGGCTGTTGATTTCTAGCTTTAGTCCACTGTGGTCAAATAGAATACGGTGTGTTATTTCAATTTTCCTCTATTGGCTGAGACTTCCTTTGTGTCTTGGTAAATGATCAATTTTGCGAAAAGTCTCATGGACTACTGAGAAGAATGCATATTCTTTAGTGCTTTGATACAATGTTCTATAAATGTCTGTTAGGTTCGTTTGATTTATGATGTCATTTCACTCCAATTTTTCTCTGTTTAGTTTTTGTTCGGATGACTTGTCCATTGGTACTGAAGTCACCTATTATTACTGTGCTGGGGTTAATCTGTGATTTTATATTGAGTACTATTTCTTTTATAAATTTAGTAGAGTTGTTTTGGGTGTGTACATGTTTAATTTTAAGATCCTGCTGGGGGGCCAAGCTGGGGCACATGGATCTCCCTGGGAAGAGGAAATAGAATAGATTTCATGGAGGGCATGGGAGCAGATGGGATGGGAATAGGATGGAACAGGTGCCATAGATGGAGGGAGAGAGTACTGGAAGAGATGACTGGAATTGAGAGGCATTTGGCAAGGGAGTGGGGGTAGGGGTGGGGTTGTGGGGGTGGTGAGGGAGTGGGGTGTGTAAAATCTAGTGCAATGGAAAACCCTAGGAATCTATGAGGGTGGCCCTATGGAAAATTCCTTGTAGTGGGGGATGTGGAGCCTGAATATGCCATCTTCAGCAGCCAGGCAAGGCTTCCAGGGATTGGGACAACAACCTAGTAACAAAACCTTTCACATGAAATTTGTCCTGCCTACAAGATGTGCTGAGGGAACCATGGTTCAGAACTTGTGGGAGTGGCCAACAAATGACTGTTCTAACTTGAGTCCTATGCCATGAGAAGGAGCCCAGGCCTGACACTGCCTGGAGGGGCAGGAACCAGAGGATGGATAACCCAGAGACTAGAATAGAACCAAATATGGACAGCGTAAATTAATAAACAAACAAACAAAGAAAGTCAATGAAATGATTCCTAATGATATTCTGCTGTGCTTGTAGAACAGAGCTTAGTGTAATCATCATCACAGAGGCTTCATCTAGCAATCGCTCAAAGCAAATGCAGAGAACCACAGCCAAACATGAGACAGAGCTCGGGGAATCCTGTGGTAGAGGGTGAGGAAAGATTGTAATCAACTAACCAGGCTTATAGAAGCTCACAGAGACTGAATTGACAATCCGCGAGCCTGTATAGGTTTGACCTAGGTCCTTTGTGTATATGTTATGGATGTGTAGCTTGGTGGTCTTGTGGGACACCTAACAGTGGGGGTTTCCTATCTGTGACACTTTTGCCTGCTTTGGGGATCCCTTTCTTCCTATTGGCTTTCCTCCTACAGCCTTAATATGAGGGGATGGGCCTCTTATTGCAACTTGATAGCCATGTTTGGTTGATATCCCTGGGGGGCCTGGCCTTTTTCAAAGGGAAATTGAGTAGTGATTCTGGGGAGAAGGGAAGGTGGGGGAGGGAATGGAAGGAGAAGGGAGAGGGTAGACTACAGTAGGGATGTATTATATGAGAAAAAATAATTAAATAAAAAAAAGTAAAGAAAAAAATTCTCCTAGGAGATTGTTCAATTAGTGAGTTTAATGTTAACTTCCTTATCTCTTCTGATTAATTTTATTTTCAAAGTCTATTTTGTCAGGTATAATAACAGCTACATTTGCTTGTTGCCTGGTTGTTTGCTTGAAATACCCTTTTCCATTCTTTTAACCTTAGGTAGCTATTGTATGTTTGTTTGTGTGCCTAAACTTTAATGACTGAGCCATCTCTCCAGCCCAGGTGGTGTCTATTGTTGATAGGGAGGTATGTTTCTTGTAGGCAGCAAAAAAGAAAAATCCTGCTTTAATAGTTTTCATCTAAACTATTAGGGTGTGTCTGTTATTGGATGCCTTTATATAACTAATATTCAGAGTTATTGCTTTTATCATGGAAAGTTTCTATTTTTCCCATCCAACATCAATCATTAATTATGAGAGTGACCCCATAGGACAACCTGATAGGAGCGATTTCTCAGTCCAAGTTCCCTCTTCCTAGGTGACTCTAATTTGTGTCAAGATGATAAAAAATCGACCAGCACACTTTGCTTAATTTTATTTTCATGTCTTATATTGTCTCCCTTACTTCATTCAGATATTTATTTTTGTTTTCTTAGAGCATATGCATATCTTCTTTGAATTGTTTGAACATGGTTTTAGCCATTATTATGAATTCTTTGTCTGGAAGATTATGCAAATCCTTCTCACTAGTCATTATGAAACCAGTAAGTTTTGGAGGAGATACTGAGTTTTTTGTTTGTTGGTTTGTTTGTTTGTTTGTTTGTTTTACATTGTTTCTATGCTGGCATGTGTACATCTAGAGTTACTTACTTAAAGGAAATGTGTGCCAGGAATTGAGGGTCCAGAACTATTGCAGCTTGGAGTTACAGGAGTAGTAGAAATATGTACTAAAGACATTTTTAAAAAAGTACTATTATTGGATTGGTTAATTATCTATTTAAATTTTTCTGGGGGCAGCTGTGACAGAGTATGACTTATTTTTAACCCTCATCTTTATTTCCTTGTAAGCAATGGCTGTATATACTTGAATTTGTGAATTACAACATAAAATATTTTTATTATTGAAATTATGTCAAAACATCTTGATTTACCCTGTTCCTCTTGATATAGTTACCCACTATAATTTATTTTAAGAAATTATTATACTGATAAAATACAGATAAAACTCTTTTCTAAAATAATAACAGAATTTTTTTCCCTAAAAGTTGACTTACTCACCAAGAAATTCTCTGCTACACCTGTCATTTAAATTCAAGTTTCTATAAGAGTTTATATAGGTGCTTATGTCACTCCAACAAAAAGGTAGGCAGTCAGATATATAGTAACAGATTTCAAATTCTTTAACCTGAAAAATCTCTATCAGCTTTGACAGTAAAGTGGTGGGGTGTTGTCCCTGTTAAGCTATCCATTGTAGCTGAAGTTTTTCTGGTCTTGCCCAGTTCCCATGGCCCCTTGGTCCTCAGCCGCTCAGACCCTAGTAAACACACAGAGGCTTATATTAATTAAAACTGCTCAGCCATTAGCTCAGGCCTACCACTGACTAGTTCTTACATTTAAACTCAGCCCATTTTTGTTCATCTGTACATTGCCACATGTTCTGTGGCTTTACCTGTGTGCCATTACATGCTGCTCCCTGGACAGCAGGCTGGTGTCTCCGGACTCAGCCTTCCTCTTCCCAGCATTCTCCTTGTCTACTTCTCCCGCCTATACTTCCTGCCTGGATACTGGCCAATAAATGTTTTATTAAACCAGTGTACAAAAACATTATCCTACAGCAATCCATGAATGCTTCAGTAGATGACCTATACCCCCCCACACACAAAGGTAGTGAATGCAATGGATTTCTAAAAGAACACATGAAGTTGGGAAGGAATAGTGGTGAAGGATAAGGGAAAGAGTGAAGAGTAACAAAGGAGGGTAGATTTGATCAAAATGCTTTATTTGCATGCATGAAATTCTCAAATAATAAAAATTGAAATATATATGTATATATATGCAGTATATGTGTGACTGTATGTATGTATATATGTATAAAGTATTGGTGTAATTATTAAGGCCACTTCACGTAGTTAAAAGGAAGATTTATTTAGTGGGTAACTTAGGGATAGGTAGGTGGCAGGTTCTGGAAAAGACGCAGCACAGTCCGGCGGTGTTCTCTGGAGAACTCTCCTCAGTCTACCTCTCGTGTCCAGGTCCAGGAAACAAGAGAGCGCCATGTGTCCAGATCTCAGGTCTTCAGGCCCTCCCTTGGCCCCGCCTTGAAGGCATGATAGTTACCAAAGCCTCAATGGGGGTTGGAACTTCCAGACCAAAGCTGGAATGGCTACCCACTACAATAAAGTCATGGAGAGATGGCTCAGCAGTTAGGAGTGCATACTGTTATTACAGAGGACTTGAGTTCATAGTAGCCACAATAGTAAGCTCATAACTATCTGTAAGTCCAGCCCCAGAGATCTGGCATTCTTTGATGACCTCCACAGGTACTGTTTTCATATGTACAATGCCCAAATACAAACACACACAAACATATACATATAATTTTTAAAAATAGCACATGCATATAATTTTTAAAGGTATTTGAACAGAGATACCTCTCATGTATGAACAGTGATCTCACAAAAATTTGTCATTTGATAAAAAAAAAAATCTTATTGTTAAGAACAGGTTAACTCCTTACAAGTTTTGAGGACGGCCTTAAAAGCACCCAAAATGATACAAGATATTGTTAGTACCCTAGGTTGCCCATCATAATTAGATTACATAACTCTATTCCTAAAGACACTGTACTGTTTTGTTTCAGGACAGGAGAAATCAGTCTTGAACTGCCCAATAATTTCTCTCCCTGCTGGCTAACTTTCATGGTGTCTGAAGATTCTATGTAGGTGGCTGGGACAGAAAATACATCAAGGCTTTGTTCAGTTCTGGACCCTGAATGATACAGTACAGAACTGTTAGGCAACGTTTGCTCACTAGTGCAATAGTGGCAATATTATTTAGGTGGGTGGTGGTAATAAATTCCTTTCTTGATTGGATTTGAGATGGGCAATACAGGAGAGAATTAATGTCTGGTACTGTAAAC
Source organism: Peromyscus aztecus (assembly GCA_902168405.1). NCBI lineage: Eukaryota > Metazoa > Chordata > Mammalia > Rodentia > Cricetidae > Peromyscus > Peromyscus aztecus. The sequence goes on along the minus strand of CABHPQ010163099.1, from coordinate 39,668 downwards.
ATGGTCAAAAAACATGACCAAGGAAGTCATTTGCCCTAAAAGACAAGGTTTAAAAGGGGATGGAATTTGAAGAGAAAGATACTTTTCAAGGAAACAAACTAAGATTTAAAAATTCACCCAAATCAACCACTGGAAATCTGAATTAGCTATTCTATAAAATGAAACTAGTAATAGCCCCTGTATCTTATGGCTGCTGCATGTATTGAAAATTAGGTGAAACAAAACACATAAAGTGTAGAAACCATGATGGCATAATACTAGGTTTGTATTACAGGCTGAAATGTTAGATGCCAAGTTTCTTTTCACTTAATTTTTAATTTCTGAAACTAGGAGAAAATGAGCCCAAAATTGGATCTGCTCATAGTTAAACTGTTTTCTCTTAGATGCTTTAGGGAATTTTCAAATGTCAGAAGCACAATAATTAAATGTATACTGTTCTGTTTATTGTACTTTGTGCCTATCAGCCCATCATTTGATTATGTTCCCTGACTTCTTTCTGACAATACAATTCTCTGTTTTAGTTACCTGGAGGCGCAGGTGGAAAGAGGCAATAACCCTTTGATAAATGCCCATCTGGTTGGGGTACCGCTTGTCTTCACCAAAGGAAAAGACTAATAAAAACAGACGTAAGTTTTTCTGTGGTTAGTACACTTTGTGAAAATGTAATAAATTATTTCTTTACATGTATCTCTCGGTGTTTGTTAAGCCAGAAAGTGGTGTCATCCCTCAATCTGGAGTTACATGAGTGCTAGAGACCCAAACTCTGGTCTTATGGAAGAGCAGCAAGTACTCATAAGTATTGTGTCATTTTCTCTACAAACCCTATTTAAAATAATTTCTTTTGGTTTTTGAGATTTTAGTACAAATATATCATTCCCACTTTCCCATTTAACCCTCCAAACTCTCCCCTATACTATTTTTTGCTTTTTCAAATTCATGGCCTCTTTTTTCATTAATTGTTACATACATACGTGTTTATACATATATATTCATAAATTCATAAATCCAACCTCCTCAGCCTTCATAACGTTACATGTATGCATGTGCTCAGGGATGTTCATTTGGTATTGGATAACCACTTGGTGTGTTCTTCCCTAGCGAAGACTATTTCTACTGCTTTCAGCATTCCTTTGTTAGCTCTAGTCCTTTTTGTAAGGTTGAGGCCTCGTGGGCTTTCCCCAGTCCACTTTAGCATGTCTATTGCTCTTGGCCTTGTCCAACTCTTGTTTAGGCAGTCACATTGGTAAAACTTATGGTTGTAACTTTTGGAATTACTAGTAGACACAATCTCTTAGCAAACACCCTTATCCTTTGTCCTTTTTGTCCCCTATTCTGCCATGATCCTTGAGCCTTAGGTGTAGAGTTTTTACAGATATATCTGTTGTGATTGTGCTCTACAAGTCTGTACGTTGATAGGTCAATGTTTTCTTTAATGGCCTTCATCTGTTGCAAAAAGAAGTAAGGGGTGAGGTCTATACTTACCTTAGGGGTTATACTCATTTAGTATTGATCTAATCAAAGGAGGGGAAAGGGGGAGACTCTATATAGAGAGGGAGAGAGAGATATATAAGAAGGAAAGAGGAGGGTAAAATAACAGTAAGGATGTCTGACAGAAAAGGTGCCAAGGAATCACACTACTAACTTTCTACCTAAAAAAAAAATCCATCTAGGGATGTTTTCTCATCTGGGCTGAGAATACTCCCTCGAACAGCCAAAAGCAACCCTCACTCTCTTTTGAATTCCATCAATTTATCTATTTTCAGGTATCAACAAATTTGAATTTCTCAGAGGAAACCAGAGGATACAAAATTGGTCTTGATTCATATGAAGGTAGACAGATGGGTACAACAAGACTCCCTTTTGATTAAATATGTCAGATTCCTCTGAATTCTGGCTCAGTTAGAGGCCTAACTTTGGACTTTTCTCTCTGTTTTCATAGAATCCAGTTTACACAAAAGTCTTTTAAGCCAGTTTAATCACAACCTGCCACTTTTGGTGTCCAATGTTTGCCTTAACTCAGTGTCTTATTGACTTGCTCAGGAGGTACTTGTGCTCCTTCAGCCAGGAGCAACTTCGTCTTTGGTCTCCACTGTAACTTATACCTCAACCTGCTGTGTGGTTAAAAATTCATATTGTTCTTGACATACCTGAAGGTGAACTCGGCATTTCTACCCTCATGGCAAACTAATGTCAACTCCCTCAAAAAATCTCCACAAAGATGGGCTCTTAAAACTATAGCCCATAGAGCAAATTAGCTGATTCCATAACCTCTTGGGTTTTTTGTAGTTGTTGTTTGTTTGTTTGTTTTTGTTTGTTTGGGGGGAGGGACTCTTACCATTTATCAGTGCTCTGATTATGCTATGTTTCATCTTGTTGCTTGCCTCCTGCCTTACTCAGTTCCTCTGGCAACAGATCACTACCATCGCTGAAATTGCCACCAGTCAGATCATGGTTCATTAGCAGGCCCTGGCCCCTCCCGACATAGGTGACAGGTTCCACTAGGCTTATGATGACACCTCTCCATTATAAAATAAAACAGGGAGACGTTGGAAGATTTTTGCTGACTAGTAGAGGTTGCAGTTTCCCCATGGCCCAGCACCTTATCTCACTAGCTTGGAAACATGAGGCTCTCTCCCTCTGGCAGAACTTCCTACCTCTACCTGTCCTTATCTGGAGAATGTCCCTGGGCCTGGAGGACTGACCTTATCTGACAGCTGTCTCTAATCCAGATGCCTGACTTATCTTTAGCTTGAACTCTGGCACAGTTCCCTGCTAGAAGGCTGTCTTGCTGCACGTATGATAACTAAAACTTGTACTAGGAGCCTTATGGTAGAAGGCTGCCACTTAATGCAAATTAGGGTTTGTCCCCAGGCTTCCCAATCCTGCACATTCCTTATACTCTGGAGTAAAATTGAGCTGATTCACAGAAGTCTATCTCCCTGAAGGCTGTCTCCGTTCATACTCATGAACCACATACAAAGCTTTTTGTCATTTCTGCTGCCTTTTGCCCTCTCGACCTGGGGGCCAACAGGCCAAAAGGGAAAGAGGACACGCCCCCCCCCAGCTTCCTGTACTTAGACAATAGACCTCCCTTGTGTTACTTTTTACTTAACAACTCTAACAAGCATTACCAGTGCTTGTTCTTTTACCAAACAGAAAGGGGAGTGTGAATGGAAAGTTACAACAGCAAAGTTGGAAGCTTATTACAGACATTTGTGGATGTTACCATTTAGCAAATGGCAAATTTTATGTTTGTCCTAAAATGTAGGAAGCCTCCCTCTCAAAGACATTTATTATTCAAGCAGATACTTAAAGTGACAGGAAGAGTGAGTTTTATTTGGATTTAATTGGTGCTTTGATAATACTCTCCTAAGAAGTAAGAGAGGAAAGATCAGTCACTTGACTATTTAGTTCACAAGTCAACTTTAAAATAAAACATGAGAGTTTTAAAAGACTGCTTCAGCCTAAGGAGGGGGTAAGATCTTCGCTGTTTAATAATTGACTACTGATTGCTCTAAGGATACTCTAAAGATACTGGCAAGCATGGTGCGAAATGTTCTCAAGGGGGCCTGGAGTGACTCTCCTGAAAAGTTCAGTGTTTAGCAGGCAGCTGAGAGCAACCTGGTGATAAAACACACAAAGGAACAACATCTTAAAAAAGCTTCAGTCGTTGTGAAATGAACATGTTCAACAACTAGACATGAAGAAATCTATGTCTGTGTGTTACCTTACCAACTGACTTCTTCACCATAATTATTGGGCTTGTTTAGTTACATTTTGTAACCATAAAATGAAATTACAAATAAGTTACTAATGCCATTTTTAGTTTATTTCAAATTATTGAGATTTACTCTACAGTTCATAGATCTTAAATCACAATCCAACCCTTAAAGTAATCAATATTTAATTAAGTTATAGTTACTCATACTAACTGCCTTTTAAATGAAAATTAAATGCTACCCTGTGGCATTTTAAGAGATTATCACTTTTCCTATTAGATCACTCTATATGTTTATTGTTCTACGTTTTCCTTATTGCTCGTGAGAGTATTTATAGTAACAAAAGATATATTAATTGTAGAACACTAAGAAAAATAAGTAACAGCCATATTGTTTTGTCTTGTAAAGCCAGGTCTCTAGGTTTTTTGTCAAGTAATTTATCCATCAAACTATCCCCATAGTTCATTTATCACTGACTTAAAAATATGATTATAATATTCTCTGGCTAGCACATGTGTATACATATATCCTCCTACTGAAGCTTGGAGGAGAGTAGCTAAGTTTCTTAGACCTATGATTTAGGAGTTTTACCAACATAGCAAAAAATGCTATGATTCCTTTAATCTCCTCTTCCAGTACCCTATCACCTTTTATTTTAGATTATGGAGATTATGCTTCAGACTGTAGAGGTCTCCCCACCCCCCAAGATCTGTGGTGATATTTTGCTTGTGCTCTAATAAATAAAGTTTGCCTGGAGATCAGATTGTGAAGCTAGCCACTAATGGCCAGGCAGTGGTGGCACATACCTTTAATCCCAGCACTTAGGATCTCATGCCTTTGATCCCAGTACTTGGGAAGAAGAAAAAGAAGCGATATGGCTGGGTGGAGAGAGAAAGTGAAAAGGCAGAGTGGAGACGGGAGTTCAGCACTTTTAGTCTGAGTATTCCTAGAGATAAGAAGTCTTCATAGTGACTGCCTGCTCTGCTTCTCTGATCTTTCAGCTTTCACTTTGATATCTGACTCTGGGTTTTTATTATTAAGGCCAATTAGAATTCACGCTACATCTGGCATCCAACTTCTGGGGCATGAGTTCACAAAAAAGCTGCTTGCCTGTGGCTTTGCAGCCACTGGCACACACTGGAGCCACATGCAGCAGCTCCCACTGGAGTCAATGCCTCACTAGCTAGGTTCTCCTCTCTTTTTTGCCTTAAGCCTCTGAGTGGATCTGGGATTTTTCTGTTACAGCCTCTCTGTAGCAAACTCCACTGCAGGAGTTAGCCACTTTTGCACATTCCCCCTGTGTGGATGACTAGCTCTTTGGCTTATTCTTTCCCAGAGCCTCTCCTCAGGCTGTTGCCATACTAGGTAGCTGTCTTGAAAACTCACTCAGGCTTCTACTGTTCTATGCAGAAACAGTCATCCTCGTATCTGAACTTTCATTGTTGGCAGATTTGGTGGGACAATTAGGAATTTTTAAATGGGGGAATTAGTTTAAAAAAGGAGAGAGAGTTTTTTCTTATGATAAAAAGAAGAAACACAATTACAATGGAGACAGTTAGGACTATGTATGATTACACAACACACAGTTTCAAAATGGAACAATTAGATGAGAAGATAATTGATTTAGATAGTATTTATGTAATGTCAATTATAAACATCATCTGTTTGATCATTTTTGTTTTATCATTAAAAAAGTTGGCTAATGTGAGTGCCAAGATAAAAGTTTTAGAAAACTTATTAAAACAAATAATAGAGATATTCAGACCCAGACAGAGGAATTTAAAGGAGAATCAATCTCAGCATTGCATTATAAGGTTAGTGAGGAACAGCCTAAGGTTTTCAAATAGCCAGCCTTGATTTATCCAATAACATTACACTAACTGCCAAATGATAGATATTCCCAAGGCTGTGTAAGAGCTGAATGGACACCTGTGCAAATGTTAAATTTGAGGAGATTCAATGAAGGAATAGTCTCATACATTCATCTTTTATGAAGTAGATGTTAAACTGTGTATGACTTGTAATAGAATTATCTCTCAAGACTGGAGAGACTTGGTTACAGCAGTCTTGGAGCCTAGTCCTCAGTTACAGTGGAGGAACTGGTGGAAAGATGAGGCTAAGACCATTGAATAACAAATAACAAAGTAGCACTAGAAGTATGGAAATCTCCCAAGACCAACTTCATGGAGTGAGGGATTATGCTAATGTAGAAAGACAAAGTCTATATGATGACCACACTCTGACTTTATGCTGTACAGCAGCCTTGCATGCTTGGGACAGAATTGAAGATGTAGGAAAGAAAACTGAGTCATTTACTAAAGTTATGCAGGGCCCGAAAGAAACCGTCACTGATTTCTTACAAAGATTGACTTCAGCAACAAATAGAATGGTACCAAATTCAGAAGCAAGATAAATAATAATTGAATCTCTGGCTTTTGAAAATGGTAATGTACAACATAATAGGGTAATTGAGCCATTAAAGGAAAGATCAGCACCCTTAGAGGAACGGATCTGAGATACAGTCAATATTGAATCTCATAATCATGAGGAAGCTTGGATAGGAGAGGTGATTCCCAGAGGTGTGAAGAAAAATTGAAATGTTGAGTGTTTCCATTGTGGTAAACAAAGTTATCTAAAAAAGGATTGTAAACAGGGCATTCCTAGAAACAATGTTTTTTCTAAGAATAATCCCAATAGAACATCCCTCCCTTCTGGATTATACAGAAGTTGCAGCAAAGACAAGCATTGGACTAATGAATGTAGATCAATGAGTGACAGACAAGGTAACCCTTTACCATCAAGAAATGCCTGGGGGGGGGTCTCTGGAAGGCCCCTGTGTAAAATTCAGTTCAATCATTTCCTGTCATTGTGGAGGAAAATCCTTCTCAGAGCAATTAAAGAACTTAATGGCCTTTGTAAGAAACCATACTGCTCTGGATGATAGAACAGCCATAGAAGAGAGAACAAAAAATTCAGGAAAAACTGTGAAGTGAATATTCTGGCAAACTTCTATATATTAACAGTGACTAAAGTTAAAAACATGAATAAATGACATTGTTATTAAAGGTCTTGTAGACACAGATGCAGATGTAACAATAATTGCATCAGAATCTTGTCATCCAAATTGGCCCTTTTCAGGAGGTAAATGTTCAGCTTTTAGTAACAGGAACATTATCTCAGGTAAAACAGAGCATGAGAAGGGGTTGAATGTATAGGACCAGAAGGAAAAGAGGAAAATGAAAGACATATGTGTCTAACATAGCAATGAATTTATGGGGACATGATTGTTACAGCAATGGAACACCCAGATTAAAATTCCTCCAATCTCAGAAATAAACCATAAATTAACATATGCTTCTTGAAAAAATAATAGAAGGCATTATAAAGAACAGTACAACATTCAAGTTGTACAAGAACAGGGCACAACAGCTGCTGATCTTTCAAAGCCACCAAGAGCTCTACCTTTAAAATAGTCAATGGACAATCCTGTATGGGTTGAGCAGTGGCCTTTAACATCTGACAAAACTATAGGCCTTAGGACAGCTGATACAGGAGCAGCTAAATGCTCAGCATATTGAAGAATAAACCAGTCCTTGGAATCCTATATTTGTTATTAAAAAATAAATATGGAAAGTGAAGAATTGAAACAGATCTTAGAGCTGTTAATAAGGTGATTCATCCAATGGGCTCTCTACAATCTGGAATTTCTGTGCCTTCTCTATTACCTAATGGATGTCCTCTTATAGTTACTGATTTAAAAGATGGTTTGGTTTCTTCACTATACCTTTACAAGAAAAAGACAGAGGAAAATTTTCCTTCACAGTATTATAATAATATTCTCAGTCTTTTAAGAGATATCAGTGGAAGATTCTCCCACAGGGAATGTTAAAAAAGCCCCATCCTGTGCCAATATTTTGTATGACAGCTGTTGGAAATGATACATCAGCAATTTCCTCAATCTATATTTTACCATTATATGAATGATATTTTACTAGCTGACTCAAATGTAGAGACCTTAGAAAGAATGTTTAAAGAAGCAAAGAAAATTTTGCCTTATTTGGGAATATTCCTGAAAAAATACAAAGAGGATATTCTATTAACCATTTAGGATATAAAATAGTTCTACAAAATAATTAGACCCCCAAAAGTGTAAATTAGGACAGATATAGATTGTGGACTCCTAATGACTTTCAAAGACTGCTAGGAGACATATCCAATCTATGGTCCACTATTGGGGTAAAAAAATGATGAACTGAGTAATTTGTTCAAAACCTTAAATGATGACAAGGACTTAATAAATTCCAAGAGAATTATCAGCTGAAGCTGAGAGAGAATTTGCTTTGGTAGAAAAAAATTGCAGAATGTATATGTGTATTGTTTGGATCCAGAGCTTGATTTCTCTCTAGTGATTTTACCCTCTAAGCATTTTCCCAAGGGAATATTAATTCAGAGGGAAGATATTATCTTGGAATATATCATTGCACCACATAAATGGAGTAAAAAATTAAAAACTTAGGTGGAAAAAGTCTCTGAGTTGATTCTAAAAGGAAAATTGAGGCTGCAGGGAAAATGGGCTGACTAAAGAAACCCACCCTGACCCTGGAGCCCAGAACCAGTGAAAGAAACACAGCCTATATTTGGGACCTGGGCCAGAGAAAGAAACACTTTATCCCCAAACCCAGAACTAAAGAAACATGTCCTAACACTAAAATCAGTACCAGAGAAACACGCTTTGTCCCTAGAATCAGAGCCAGTAAAAGAAATATTCCCTGGCCTTAAAATTAGAATCAAAAGCTAATAAAGGCCAGTGAAAGAAATACAGTTTGCCTCTAAAATCAGGGGCCTGTCTGTCCCTGGCCAACTGATCAGTGAAACCAACCAATCACAGAGCAGGGAATAAACTCACAAAATTAGCCAATTCCTCAGCAGAAAAAACTAACCAATCCCTGGATAGAATATCTTCTCCCTGGAGAAACTCAGTCCCCAATAGATCCTATATAAACCACCCCACCTGTTCAGTTGGGGCCTGTTCTTTCCCACCCTGGTAGAGACAGCCACTCTTCTGAACTCCTCCTTCGCAAATAAATCTCTTTCTCAAAAGAGTTTTGGGTGTGAAGATCTTCATTTGCCAGCACAGAGAAGGTTGCTAAGATGTCCCTTAGTGAACTGAGTAGAAAAAAACTTACAGAGACATCCCTTGGGAGGCTGAGCAAGGTGGAGCAGAAAAAAGTAGCAAATTTTCACCAGAGCCAGAGGAGATTGCTACATTTCTGCAGGGGTTCCTCCTTTAGCAGAGTGAAGCAACATCTTGGGTGGAGAAGAAACAAAACTCTGCTGAGAAGCCCCCTTAAGTGGGAACTGAGCAAAGCTCAGCTGTAGCTGCTCTCCAGGAGAGGAGCAGGACTTCTCTGTCCTGCAGGGAGACTATCCCCCAGAGATCCAGGTATAGCTTAACTCCCAAACAGTCAGGATACCTTTCCCTGCTGAGATGTCGTAACAGCTCCAGGCCTGATACTCCCAAGCAGTCACCATACATTTCTCTCCAGAGCTGAGCTGTCCTAGCAGCTCCAGGAATTGCTTGACTCTCTCAAGCAGTCAGGATACCTTTCCCTCCAGAGCTGAGCTGTCCCAGCAACTCCTGGTCTCATTCTCCTAAGCAGTCAAGACATCTTCCCCTCCAGGGTTGAGCTGTCCTTTGCAGCTCCATTAATCAGAGCTATCCTAGCAGCTCAAGGTATCCAGGATACCTTCCCCTCTAAGGCTAAGCTTTCCTAGCAGCTCAAAGTATCTGGGATACCTTTCCTTCTAGAGCTGAGCAGTCTCATTGCAGCTCCAGTTGCCAGAGCTGTCCTAGAAGCTCAAGGTGTTACCTGACTCCTAAACAGTCAGGATACCTTCCCCCAAAGTCACAACACACACTCACCTGCATTTTGGTGTTGAAACTTGGGGACACACTTGCTTACATAGACTTCATCAATTAGCAGGAATAGGCCCAGAAGAAATTGTAGTACCTTTTACTAATGATGAAATTGACAAATTATGGGCAGAAAGTGAACCTTGGCAAAGAGCTTGCAGTAATTTTTTGGGAGAAATTAACAATAAATATTCTAAAAGTGAGAAAACTAAATTTATAAAGAGAACTAACTAAATTCTTCCTCATATTGTACAGGGAACACCAATTTCTGGAACCCCTACATTTTATACTGATACAAACAAATCAGGAAAGGAAGTCTATCAATCATGAAATTTAAGTAAAGTGGCTTAAAACCCTTATGATTCTATTCAAAAGTCAAAATTATATGGTATTCTGATGGTATTAATGGATTTTACAGAACCTTTTTAACAAAGTTACTGACTCTCAGTATGCAGAAGGAGTTGTTTTACTCATTGAAACTGCTGAATTTATACCTGGTAAGTCAGAATTAACTTCATTATTTATTTGATTATAAGCAATAATCAGAGCTGGGCATTGGTGGCACACACCTTTAATTTCAGCATTCAGGAGGCAGAGTCAGGCAGATCTCTGTTAGTTCATAGGCTGGCCAGGTCTACAGAGCAAGATCCAGGACAGGCACCAAAACTACACAGAGAAACCCTGTCTCGGAAAAAAGGAAAGAAAAGAAATAATCAGGAATAGGATTATATATAACACACATCCAGTCCCCTATGGGTCTGCCATGCCCTCTAACACAAGGTAATGATGAAATTGATCAACAATTCGTAAGAAATATGCTGGAGGCCTCAGAGTTTCATAAAAAATACCATGTCAATAGCAAGAGTTTGAAAAAGGATTTTTCCATCACCTGGCAACAAGCCAAGGAAATTATAAGGAAATGTCCTACTTGTTCCTTATACGGCCAAACTCCACTACTTGTAGGAAATAACCCAAAGGGCACTCAATGAAATGAAATATGGCAGATGGATGTGTTTCATTTTGTAGAATTTGGAAAATTAAAATATATACATCATTCCATTGATACCTGTTCAGGATTTCAATGGGGAACTGCTTTGAGTTCTGAAAAGGCTGATTCTATAACCATACACTTGCTAGAAGTTATGGCCATCATGGGAATACCTGTACAAATTAAGACCGACAATACTCCAGCATATGTCTCTAGTAACATGAGACAGTTTTTCGCTTATTACAATATAAAGCATATTACAGGTATACTACACAATTCTAGATGGCAAGCAGTTATAGAAAGATCAAACCAAACTCTAAAGAACAGGCCAAATAAAGAGAAAAGGGTAATAAAGACCCCTAGAAATAGATTACATAATGCTTTATTAACTTTGAATTTTCTAAATTCTAATGCGAAAGGAACAGCAACTGTGGAGAGACATTGCATAATAGAAAAACTATGGAAATAAATTAGCCTGTATACTTTAAAGATGTGCTGACCTCAAAATGGAAATCAGAGTATGTGTTACACTGGGGAAGAGATTTTGTTTTTGTTTCCTCAGAAGAAGAGAAAATCTAAGTTTATAAAGGTTTGATTTCAGCAAGAGAGACATTTTAATTAGAAGAGATGATAGTTCATCAACAAGTGTGACCATTCAATTTAAACTAACTTACATGACTAATAAATGCTTTTCATTTGATCAGATGTAACTTGCCATAAGGGAACCTCCCCAAAATTAGGGTTAGGGAAGGGTATTATTTTTGTTTTTTCAGGAGAATGAAGGCATCCAGGTAAGGAATCTGAAGATCACTGATAAATGAGACATGTGAAGAAAAAGGACAAATCATCCAGAAAAAAAAGTCCCAAGAAAAGGAATAAATTGACCAATTAGTATATCACATCTCCAGGATAAGATTTCATAAATATTCCCAAATGTGTTTCTGCTTTTCTCTACAGACATATAATGCAAATGATCTTTTTGTAGTCCCAACCCAATTAAAAAATTAAAGCTGACTTTGGAGTCAGAGTGTAGCTCACTCCTTCTCTGAACCCAACCATTCTTGTTAAAGTAAAATCCAAAATCTCTGTCTCATATGAGAAAAGCCATTTGATATGGGATAGAAGAAAAACAAAAAATTAGGGACTATTTTATTGCCACTAATCCCATAATCCTTTGGTTTTATTTTGATTCTTTAAAACTTTGTTATGGTATGACTATTATCTCAAAATTTATAAGATTAATATATAGAGAGTTATTTTAAACTTTTTGTCATGATATTACCAGTCATATAGAGCACTAACTAATTCTAGGAAAAGCCTTCCTCTAGCTTCATGTACATGATTTCGGGTTGAGTCTCTATTAGGTAACTAAGAATTAAGTTTTTGTACTCTGGATGTACAAAACAAATATTGATCCTTTAACCTCTTTGAGATCTGCTGCATATGACGTTTAAAAAGTTTACATTTTCTGCAATGAACCATGACCATACTTAACAGTGACCTTTGAAGTCTCCAAAAGAATGATGGGACTCCACAACAATGACTCCACATGGATTCCACTTAACATGACTAAGCTGACAAACACCACCCAAAAATTGGCTTTGGACTACAAACTGCTCAGGACAATCTCAAGGTGGCTATCTGAGATGATCCAGTCTCACAGACTACTCTAGCCAGGACTTGGGACAAGCCCTGCACTTTCTCATTATGCAGAGACTGGACAACAGTTACCTCTCCCAGGACTTGACAATTAACCCAAATTTTTCTTTTTGAAATCCCCTAAAGATGATCTTGCCCCCAGACAGCAGGAAGTAAATTTAAGAATATGATACCCACATTCCCAAGAGGTGGGTTAGATAGTTTTTGGTCAATCAATGAGTTATGGATATTTGTCATGATTTAGGGTGTTTGGTTATAAGTTGTTATTGGTAATGGTCAGGAAAATAGTTGAACAAAGGAGATTAGATTCAGAGTTCTTGTTTTGAAAAGAAAAAAGGGGGGATATAGATATGATAGAATAAGGGTAGATTATTGAATCTAATTTTAAACCAAAAAAGCAACTAGTAGTCTTAAATATTTTATATTAATATGGTTCTTTGTATACTGATACAAAGTTGAGATTATTTTTCCTAGAACATAGTGTACATATGGTTCTAATCTTGTTCAAGGTGTTGCACCTATGCCACTCAATTAACAATGTAATGCAAATTTCTAGTCCTTGAAAGTTATTATTACAAACTATTTAGGATACTAAAGAAATGCAGGTCAGTAGTTAGTCACCTATTAAATTTGTAGTCATGTTAGGTATGTTTTCAAGGTCAAACAGATATATCTTAGGTAGACAGGTAGTCTTCAAACACTTCAGAGATCTACAGACTTTGGCATTTAAGATGTTTTAATAACACAGTTTTTTTTTTAAAATGACAATGAGACATGTCTACTCCTGGAAGCACCAGTCTACTTCAGAGAAGATGATAGGCATTGAAAAAACTCAATATGGAGTCTGCTTTCTTTGGGGCAAAAGTTAGCCACTGGGCAAGAGAAAACCCTTGTATCGACTGCTGACAGTTATGTTGTCCAAACAGTACCAGCAGTACACAAAAAAAAGAACTGCTGAACTTTGCCAAGACAAGTTAGGACAGCCTTTCAGAAAAATCCTGCTTCATATATATGTTTGTCAGATATTCTAGGCTTGTAGGCCAAAGATGGATGTGCCAATGTTACAGAAGAACTTTGATTGACTATCCAGGCAGCCAGCTGTTTGTGTCACTTCTCACATTTTTTGGAAGTTACTTGCTTGCATTTCCTGCTTACTCAGGTAATATTATTTTTTTCTTGGGTCTCTGTTGGAGTTGAAAACTTTATAGTTATAGGTTTTCTTGTTACCAAATTCACAAAAGATTTCATTAAGGAGTTTTAAAGTGTATAATGTTGAGAGACATTAAAAGATAATTTTGGTAATGCAAGTTAGAATAGAAAGTGAATTAGTTACAATCCTTTGGACTCACCAAGATAGATAATGAAGTAATTTCTCAAATGTTAATGGACTAGAGATTGTTTATGTAATTATTACCTGTATATATTGTATATAGTTATTGTAATTATTATATATATATAATTTTGCTTATATTAGTCATAACCTTTTTATTTTAGACAAAAAAGGGGAAATGTGGTGATATTTTATTTTTACTCTAACAAATAAAGCTTGCCTAGAGATCAGAGTGTGAAGCTAGTTACTAGAAGCAGACAGTGGTGGCACATACCTTTATTCCCAGGACTTGGGATCTCATGCCTTTGATCCCAGTTCTTGAGAGCCACAGCCCTTTAACCTCAGCACATGGAAGGAAGAAACAGGAAGTGATAAGGTTGGGCGGAGAGAGGAAATGATAAGGCAGGATGGAGACAGGAGCTTGGCCCTTTCAGTCTGAGGACTCCTAACATAAGTCTTTCAGTAGCCAGCTGTTCTTCTTCTCTGATCTTTCAGCTTTCACCTTGATATCTGACTCCAGGTTTTTATTATTAAGACCAATTAGAATTTACTCTGCAAATCCTCTTTATTTTTCTTGGAGATGGGTCTCATGCAGGCCAGGCAGATCTAGAACTGATACAGGAAAAACTTGAAGTAATATAATTGATGCATTAAAGAGTTTGCTAGTAAGCTTGCTTAGTAAATATTATGTTGCATGAAGTAAAGTTTAGCTAGAGGAGAATGCCTCCAATATGGTTAGAAAATAAGTAGTATATTAACCAGCTTGTTAGAAACTGTAGGAATGAAAATTATGTACCATAATTAAAGTTTGGAGTTGATGAGAAAGTGTCTGCTAATGTTTGTTCACCAAGATTGACTTTGAATTGGGCTGCATTTCCATAACAAAAGGAAAAATAAAATACAAAAACCACCACCACCACTAACAACAACAATTAGGCCCATGCTTATAACCAAGAACTTGCCACTAAGGGGGCAACCCTTAGAGGGTCACAACCACCACTAAGTCTTGGTTTGCCATTAAGTCCTTTGTGTTCTCTTTTATCAGAAAAAGCATTATTCTGTCAGCTGGGCAAAATGTTTGCTGTTTAAATTTCCCATTTACCCAAGTAGCCATACTTGCAATTTCCTTTCTCTGTTTAAATTGTTCGAAGTGTAACCCAATGTCGGACCTGAGAGACATTTAAAGATGACACATATGTAAAATAAATAAGTCTAAGATCTGAGTAAATTAGTACAGTCTTCTATTCTTGGAAGGCTCATCCTTGAGCATTAGCCAAAGCCAAAGGAGGACTACCATGTAAGAGCTTTCTCCTAGTATGTGGAGTAGGTTCCCCTTGAGGTGAGAAGGAAATCATATTTCTGTATAGGAACTACCTATGTAGTCAAGGATGACCTTGAACTTCTGATCCTACTGCTTCCACCTGCCAAGTGCTAGGATTATGGAATGCACCATAACGCCTAGTTTATAATTTAGCAACTGCTCATAGGAACAAACTGCCTAGTCACTGCTCACATTTCCCATGGATTCAAAGGAATGCCGTTCCCTCACACACCACAACACACTGGTACTCTGTGGTAAACAGGTGAAGTCCAGATGTAACTGGATAAGGCAAAATAAATTAGATGCTGCTCTCTAGCTTTGTACTCCTAGGGAGAGTACAAAATTTAGTGTGTACCTTGGGTACTATTGGAAAAGACAACTGCTTCAATGCTTTAAGTGGAATGCTATCTCTCTGCCCTAGGAAGCATGATCAAGTGTCTACAATGGCAGGATTCACAAGTAGGCAGGCTGACTTAGAAGATTATAAATACATCCTAATCAAATTATAACTTTCTGTGGGGGACAGAAGTCACCTTTATGTCTTTGATAGCCTCCATATTGCCAATCTCTGTGGCTGGCCTGTGAAAGGCAGTTAGGTATAATGCAATTTTCTGGAAAATGGAAAATGGCAGTAAAATTTTAAAGAATTGTTTAGATTCAGTATAAGGCCACTTTAGCCTAGGATCAAATTCCATTTAATTCTTGGGCATGATCAAGAGCATTTTTTTCTCTTTCCAAGGAACTGAATTCACTTCCCAGTATTCACACTGGTCCACACCATAACCACTTGTAACTACAGTGTCAGGGGATTTTATACCCTCTTCTAACACCCACATGTACATCACTCACACACACACAATTGAAATAAATTAATAAATTATAACTGAATTCAAAGACGTCCATAAAAATAAGAGATCCCAGGAAATGCTGTGGTTTTCAGTAGGGAGAACTAAGCCAAATACTGAACTCCAAGAAGACTCACAACTGGCTATCCAAGAGAGGGTCCATTTCTGGAGATCTCCTGGCTGACACACATGTATAATAGTACTAGCAACACTGTATATGCTCTAGTGTTGCAGAAAGAGGAGGTAGAGATGGATACTGTGGTAACCATGAGTGTGCAGAAGTCATCTACAGGAAGGAAGTATCATTGTCTACAAGTAACTGTTGGTATGAAACAATTTTCTTGTTTTCAATAAAATTGTAGAGGTCAGATTTTCTGGAAATATAATCATATGGCCAGTAATTTGAAGTTTTAAAAACATTTATATGATCCAACACTGTGCAAGCAATATAAATACAACCCTATATTCCACTTGCTTTGTGCATAGCCAGCTAGCAGCATTTATTCTGTCATATTTAATGCATCACTTTTCTTTGTCTACCACAGCTGTACAATAGATCTTCAAGTCTGCTAATGATCTGTATCCATCACTTCTCTGTACTGCTTCTAGGTCAAAGGGTATATGGCTTAAATTCATTCAGTATTTCATTCTTATCCAGAGTACTAGAAGCTGGGGAGAATTTGATCTAAAGCATACCCTTAGAACCCCAAGACCTAAGGATGTTACTCTAACATAACTTCAAATGATTCATACTTTCCAAGGATACCAAGCTATTTCTCACACATGTTGATCATTCGTGCTATTCTGCTCACACAGAATTTTTCCCTTTTTCTATATTCTTCATCTGGCAAAATCTTTATTAGTTTCCAGGCCCCCCAGCCAATAGTTCCTCTGCCATAAAGATTTCTCCACTTGTTCCATTAGCTTGTCCCTTCTCTTTGTTTTCATAGCTTTATTAGCTTCTACTACATCAGATTATAAATGAATATTTATGTGTCTTCCTCTGTGGGACTTTGGATTCTTTAAGAGTATAGTTCTTTCTTTTTCTTTGCATTCTCAGCACCAACAAAATGCCTGGATTTTATTGCTCTTTTATGAATAAACAGATATATCTAATATTAAGACTATGTTATTTTCTTGACAAAGCACAGATCTTATACAACGTGAACCATAATTTTGTAATATACGTGAGATGTATTTTTTATGGAATAAATGAGCTATGCACTTTGAGAAGGTTTACATCATTTAAGAGACAGCAGATGGGCTACAAGAAATATATTCCAGGAACTGGACATTCCAGACATATGCTGAAACGATTTTGAAGCAGGGCTGAAGAGGAATGTGCAGCAAGCCTGGTTTTATGGCAGAATTAAAGCTACAAGATAAATGCACATACAACATTTTAGAGAGTTGAATACAGCCCGTGGAAGAATAAAATTCTAGGTGGCATCCAGATTTTGATTAATGTAAGCATCTATAGCCTATGATGCTGTGGCAAAAATGTTTGCGGATTTTTTAATTTATCAATATAATTCTAAGTAGCTTTCTTTTTTTTCTCTTAATTAAAAATGTATACTATTGATGTAGTCTTTCTTATTCCTTTCTAAAGAGAGATGCTGACAGGCAAAATACAAAAGATTACACACAGATTAGAATTAGTGACTTTAGAAACTAAAGGCCATAGTATTTGCAAGAAGTCTTGGGATTTTGAGCAGGACAGATATTGGGACATTAGGTGAAGGTTTCAGAGCACAAGTCTTTAAAGGCTTCAATCCTTGCTTCTGGAGAGGCAAACACGTCTTGTCTCTTTCCCATTGCCTAGTTCCAATTCTGCAATACTGCTCTGATTTGAAGGGCCTGGAGTCAAGTTTCACAACTAGTTTAAGATCTTTCAAAGACAGAGACAAAGCTTGACTTTGCACCTGTATCTAAGTCAGGCTCCTCTAGGCAGTCAATATGATTAGGCTTCAATTTGTGGCTTTAGCTTTCTCCAAATAAGTCAAAACTTAGTCATTCCTTTTGGTGGGGTCTTATATCAGTCTTGTCTGAGAGCAAGCTGCACAAGACTGAAAACTCTTGTCACTTACCATGGGTGAAGTCCAACATTTGGAAAGATGTAACCTAGATGCTGAATGAGAACAGGTTATATAAAGGTTGACTTCCTACATGAGGAAGGAGCATGAATGTACACATTGAAATTATATTAGCCTCTATTCAAAAAAGGAAATCTTCAAGGAAAGGAAAAGAGAAAGCATACCATGCTGCAAAAACACAGACATAAATATCCCCCCTGTGCCATATGTTAGCTCTTCTGTTGGATTCACCTTGGTGACCCCGTACAGCAGATGGCTTTAATAAAGGTTCTGTTACAGGTATTTTTGTTTTAAGGTTCAAAACCCTAAAATTTATGATTAAACCACCAATTCATCTGTTGTCCATCATTCATCTGACAACTGTGTATGGCAGAATATTCCAGACCATGGTGTTAAACCCAGAGTAGGACACTATATCTGAAGGATAGCCACTTCAGAGATTTATCTGGTCTAGTGCTGCTGAACACCTAGGCATCCTTCTTATTCAGTTCATACACAATATCTGAGTCCACATTTCTAATGTTATTACAACGCTTTTCTCCTCATATCCAACTGGGTACGTGTATTGTTAGCTGTGGAAGCACTGGCCTTTTAAGCTCTCGATACCTGGAAGTGACTTTAGACGGATATGAGTTTGTATATTGTTATGACTACTGTAGACCATGATTTCAGCAAAGGCAGCATGTTGTTCCTTGTCACTATTGGGTACAAACATTCCATTAGCAAGGTAAATCTGCACATTTTTTTTCTCACTGAGTATGGTTGTCTGAAACTGAATACATTTCAGAAGATAACATTTTTTTGACAAAATTCTGAAATGTTCTAGGAGTTAAATTTGCACAAGAAGTCTTAGAAATTGTAAGTCTTTGGAAAGTCACTGAAATAAGATATTTGTTCCTATATTGGTGATGACAGATTGATATTTACTCGGCCATCTTCCACATTTTCCTTGAGCAACCACAGCCCTCAAATATCCTGTCCTTTCTAAGCAAATGTTCTCAAGTCCCTCACTCTCATAGCACTTCAGAGAGATTGGGCTGCTGACCTCTGTCTGATTCAATCACTGTATTTTTCTTTGTCATTGTTTCCTGCTTTTTTTTTTCATTTTACTGCTGTCCCTTTGACAGAATAGTTTCCAGAGTCTATTTCTAGAATTTTTCAACCAACCCTTGAGCCAGTCAAACCATAAGAAAAGAAAATCAGGGTGGTTGACAGAATCATTGAAGGATAATGTAAATATTAGGCTGAACTATTAATGGTCCTGATGTGTCTCTAAATGGAGATTGGTATTTGAATATATACTAACTTGTATGTAATTGGGGCAAAAATATTTTTTCTTGGTTTTTAGTTTTCTATGTGAACAGTAAAGGACTATTCCATCTATCAATGAAGTAACATCTATCTCTCTCATCTAAAACCAAGAAATATAAATATTAATTTAAAGTCCTTTATTGTTGATATATGGATGGATAGAGAACAAAGTTGATTAGGTATAAAATTTGGGAGGATCTGGGGGAGAGAAAATATACTCAAAATATTATGCATGAAAAAATTTAATAAGAAAATATTGTTTCATTACAAAAGAACTTGTTTATAATGTACAAAGCATGTGTAGATGAAATTTCTTTGAACCTAGAACCACTCAGTCCTAGCAATAAAAGACACAGATGTGTTCCAAGGACATAGAAGAAAAACTCCAGAGAGGGTGGAAATGTGTTTACTTTTTTTAAAAATTAAGTCCAGTCCTTAGAATTTGGAATCTTGATGCATCATAATTGGAGTTCAGTTAACATGTATGCTCCTTATCAATAAGCCGTGGCCTTTGGGAGAGGAGTGATTGTACAAGCATTTGACAATCAGGGTCGTTCTTTCTGTTTTTCCAACTATTTTTTTGACAAAAGTACTTCATGTTCTGCAATAATTCTCTTCAGTCTGTAGCCACTACTACTACACAATTGCAACACAAGTGGTGGTGACACCATGTATAATGAATCTTGTACTGTTCAAGGTCTATCTATCTCTTTATGTCCAATAAGATTAACCTGAAATACCGAAGGTTCCATTACTGAAGCCAATAAACTCAGACAAATAGATGGCTGTTCCTTTTCTATTAGCAAGTGTGGTTTGATTAATTTTTATTCAGTAGTTTTCAAACGATGTTCTTCATGGCCTTTGAACTGATATGAATGGAAGACTGAATGGGGCATTAGATACGTCATCTTTTATAGCAAGAGAAGTACCATTTTTTACTACTATATATGTTGATTTAAATTTCAAGAATATCTTCACTGTTTTTAAACTGTTTAAAAGCTTTAAGTCTAGACTTTGAATTTTGTACTAAAAGCATCCAAGTGTCTACATGTGAATAATAATGTCAGTTATGGGTTCTTACTCTTTGCTCGGATGCTTCCAGAAACTTTGTATGTGTTTGTTTACTAACTTCTCATGATAATCCTATGATGCATGTATTACTATTAGTCTCATTATTCACAAACAGAGGCATTAAAAGATCAGAAAACTTATAAAATCTATCCACTACTATTTGCTGGCAAAATTAAGATTCAAAGGGGAGCTTGTTAGTTCCTGAACCCACACTCTTAACCCATTTCATTATGAGACCTGGAAAGCATCAAAGATCAGCACTTCCCTACAGGCTTTTGAATAGGTTTGGCTTCTGGGAATGTTTCCAGAAACTATTCATGATTTTCCTTGGTGAATAGAACTTTTTATCAAAAATGAGAACCATATGTGTTCAGACATGTCAGAACTTTATTTTGCTCCCTTGGAATGAATCCCATAGAATTCCTGCTTGGTTTAGGACTTGGGTATAGTTTCCCACATTTTAGACTTAAAAGTTGAATCTACAATTTAATCAAGATGAGGATAGAATTTTCTCTGTACACCTGACTGGCAATGACCCTTTAAAGGAGGCCAAATATTCATGTTCCTCATACTTGCCAGTGAATAGTAATGAGCTAGACATATTGATGGAGCTCATGATAATACTCCCACATCCTGGCTGCTTATATCTCACCTGTTAGGTCTTAAAGTGCTGTTTCCATGCTACTGTAAACAATTAGCTCCAGTGCCTCTGTTCCATTTTGTGTCTGGCCTTTTTTTGCACTGCTCCTTGGCTTTTCATTAGACAGTGGGCTCAGATTTGTCTTCTCATGATGCTATCATTCAGGTATTCTCCTGACAGAATCCAATTTTAGTCTCTCTATTTTAGCACACATCAAGTTAGCTTTGTTATTCCTGCCTGAACTTCTACCCTATAAGGTGTTTTTTTTTTGATCTTTTCTTTATTTCAGTCCTAAGTCAGAGAATACATGAGCTCATAGGAAGAGATCTCAGCATCCACAAGTCATTTATAACATGATTGAATCATCTGCCTAGTGACAGGGGAATCCATCCAGCTGTTTAGAGACTGTAAAAAATGACTAGAAACTTTCCAAAAAAAAAAAAAAAAGAAAAAGAAAAAGAAAAAGAAAAATTCAGATTGCCTTACTTCTAATCCAAGAAAACTGCAGAGAGACTTTTAAGAGGTGTTTCAAAGTCAAGACTCAGACAGAGAAAATTGAAGACTAAATCTAGTGTGATAGAAAACAATCCTGTCATTGAAGGGTGGCAGAGGAAACAGATCCCCTAAGTATTAAGAGTTGATCATTCTAAATTCATTTATTCCAAATAGAGAGTCTTCCAAAGTAAAGACTCTCTATTGAGAATAAATGTCTCAAAAACTATCAAACTTTATTTTTAGTACAGTGGTAACTTATGTCCCTAGTGACTACATTTAAAGAATACCATCAAACTCTTTGTTTTGTGTGTAATTTTTCAAAAGTCAATGAATTAAAGCCTAACCTCTACAAAGGCCTTTCCTAGTAATAATAATTTACTTTTTTCTCCCAATTTTCCCTCTTGTAGTCTTATAAATTGTTGAACTTTTATTCAAATCAATTTTTTAACTCAGATGCTTATGATTAGCCTGGCCAATACTGTGTCTTAAATTTTTAGCAAGAGAAGACAGAGAATTCTAGAGCACAATTTTAATGGATGTTGGTGAATATAGAATTCCAAAAATATTTAATTGTTCCTTATCCATAAAAATTATTCATCTGTTGCACAAATACTTACTCCAGACTCATTGGATAATTAAGACAATTTTAAAAATATGTCAGTGATGAACACTTCAGCTTGAAAAGTGTGTAGTCTGAACTTCATTCATAGTCTTTCAACTTGATAAAATTTCTAGGATTATTTAAAGAACTAAAGATGTATTTGCCTGAAGAAGCCTACAAAGTAACTAACAGGTTTAGAAATAATTGTATATACTAGAGAATAAGAAGATACTACACTATGGTGATGCTGTTCTGCACAATTGTTTTTTTTTTTAACCAAATTTGTGTTCTATATAGTAGTCTGAATTCTCTAGAGTAGAAGAATTTACTATATATATATATATATATATACATATATATATACTTATAAAGCATATTCACTAGATTAACTTTGATGATTGGTATGTGGTTAGTGTAATAATGACCCTCACTCTACACATTGGGGAAACAGAGAGCACAGCAATTTCCTGGTCTATGAACTGGATGTCTCAAAACATGGTATGGTCATTTTATTAAGAATGGCCCCCATAGACTCTATTTGAATGCTAAGGCACCAGGGACTGGACCTATTTGAGAGGATTAAACAGATTAGAATGTGTGGCCTTGTTGGAGTAGATAAGGCATTGTTGGAAGAAGTATCTGGGGGGTAGGCTTTTAGGCTTCAAACATTCATGTGCTGTGGGATAATGCTCTTGTACACTGGTTTAATAAAACACTGATTTGTGGTAGCCAGACAGGAAGCATAGGTGGGACAAGCAGACTAGGAGAATGCTAGGAAGAGCAAGGGCAGAGTGAGAGGTCACCAGCCAGACACAGAAGAAGCAAGATGACAAGGCAGAATTGAGGAAAGGTACCAAGCCACATAGCTAAACATAGATAAGAATTATGGGTTAATTTAAGTGTAAGAGCTAGTTATTAATAAGCCTGAGCTAATGGGCAAGTAGTTATAATTAATATAAGCTTCTGGATGATTATAATATAAGCAGCTGTGGGACCATGGGGCCAGGCAGGGCCAGAGAAAACCTCCTGGCTACATTTGGTGCCCAGATGTGGTAGCAAGAATTTCTATCTAAAACCTGAGGAAGCTTTAAAAAAAGATTCTAAAATGGAGCTAAAAACAGCGTCCTAGTTGTGTCTCAGGCAAACTGTGAGCTACGCTATGGCAGGTTTGCAGCACGTGGCCTTGAGCATGTGGCATGGCGGGTTCCTGTCAAGCTATACAGAGGTTTCTCCAAGCCATGCAGTGCACTGTGTGGCAGATTTAGCTTTTGCTAATACAGACAAAAAAAAAAGTTTCTGGGATACATGCTCCTTGATAGAGGCATAGACCCACTGCTTACCAGAGTCGGCAGAGAGCATGGCTGCCAGAGCTGGTGATGAATTACCACTCCCGGTTGGGAAGCTGAGGAGGGCAGATCATCAGCCAGAACTATAGCTTTCATCCTAGCCATGCAGCTTAGCAGTTTAAAATCTCTCTCGGTCAAAGAAGGATTATAGACTCACAATGAGACAGATTCAAATGGAATAAAACTCTAAACAGTTTACAATGTGTGTAAAAATGTATGTAGGCTTGAAAGAGAGAGGAAAAGGTGTATATGCAGTTATGTAAAGAAGTAGTTTTAAAAAATAAAGTCTTTAAAGAGACAGTAAAAGTTAAGCCATGTAAAGATGGAAATTATAAAGAGAGTATGGATTGTGCTGTCTTTGGGATTTTTAACTGGAGAGAGACATTCCATTGTAAAGGCCACTCAATTAAATCAATATGTATATTTTAAAGGTATCTTGACTTCAAAATTTGTGTCTAAGGTTACGTTGCTTTGGAAAAGAGATTCTGCTTTTGTTAACACAGAAGATGAGAACCTATGGATTGCTTCCAAGCTGATATGGTTTGATCAAGGAAGACCCTCTGAGAGGTCTCCAGATGTTCAAACATCCAGAACAGCTTCAAGGCAACTGGCTCAGACAATGCAGCCTCACAGACTACTCCAGTCAGGACTTGACCATAATTCTCAATTTTCTCAGGATCCTCATAAGATTGCCAACACACCCAACCAGCAGGAAGTAGTAAGAGAAGATACACCCAAATTCCCAAAATATTATAATATAAATATGATAGGATAAAAGAGTAGATTATTGAATCTACTTTTAAAGAGCAACAACTTGTTCAAAATTTTTTACATTGCTATGGATTTTAGTTTATTGATACAAATTTAAAGTTAATTTTGTTATACTGTATGTATATTTTTACTCTTATTTAAGGTATCATGTTTATGCAACTCATTTAAAAATGTAATATATAGTTAAGAAATACAAATTAATAGTCAAATTTATAGTCATGTTAAGTTTTTTAGGTATAAAAAGATATATTTCAGATAGATAGGTAATCTTCAATTACTTCAAAATCCCATAGAATATGGCATTTAAAATGTTTTAAAATTTTAGACTTTCTGGACAATGAGACACATCTGCTCCTGGCAATACCAATTTACTTAAAGAGGAAGATGAGCATTGAAGACACTCCATATGGAGTTTATCTTCATGGCAAAAAATAGCCATTTGGGGAAGAAAATGTTCTTGCCTGGACTGCTGATAATATGTTGTACAAACTGGACATACAGGACTCATAGGAAAATGACCACTAAATTTACCAAAACAAGGCAAAAATGTTCCTTCAGGTTCTGGCTTTGCAGAGGAGACTGCCACACATTCTACAGGATATAGAGAAATGTGACTAAGGAACTCAACACCTATAGGCTGAAAATGGATGCCCCAACATTGCAGAGGAACTTTGTGTGATTGCCCAGGCAACCAGCTATCTCTGTCATTATAGATTTTTAGAAGTTGCTTACAATGCACTTCCTGTTTACTTAGGTAGTATTATATCCTTTTGGGGTCTTTGATGTAGTTGAAGACTAGATAGTTATTGTTTTCCTTAGTCATGATAAAAGATAAATTAGATATGAAACCTTAGACTCACAAATATAGGATAGATAGAATATTTTCTTTAATTTTGACAAAAACAAATAGACTAAATATTATAACTATAACTCTTGCTTGATAATTGTTTTGTTATGTACAATTTTACTATGTTAAAGTTAAAACCTTTCCTTTTGATTAGACAGAAAAGGGAAAATACTATGGGATAATGCTCTTGTATACTGGTTTAATAAAACACTGATTGGCCAGTAGCTAAGAGGGAAGAATAGGCAGGGCAAGCAGACTAAGAGAATGCTGGGGAGAGGATGGGTGGAGTGAGGATTCTCCAGTCAGACACAGAAAAAGCAAGATGATAAGGCAGAACTGAGGAAAGGTACCAAGCCACATAGCTAAACACAGATAAGAATTATGGAATAATTTAAGTGTAAGAGTGAGTCAGTAATAAGCCTGAGCTAATAGCTGAGCAGTTATAATTAATAAAAGCTTCTGAGTGATTATTTTATAAGCAGCTGAGGGACCACAGGGTTGGGCAGGGCCAGAGAAAACCCTCTGGCTACACCCATGCTTGGTTGAGGCTGTCTTTCTCTGCTGGGAGATCAGGATGTATTTCTCAGCTACTTCTCCACCACCATGCCTGCAAGCCACCATGCCCCCTGTCATGATGATAATGGATTAAACTCTGAAACTGTAAGCAAGCCCTCAATTAAATGCTTTCTTCTATAAGAGTTGCCTTGGTCATGATGTCTCTTCACAGCAATAGATCAGTGACTCAGACACATGAGATCAATAACTCAGTACCAATCTGAGGCCAAGAGTCTGAAAGTTTGCTAGTGAATCACTGAAATGAAAGCATGATGAAGCTAGAGTCTGTAGTGGGGATAGAAATATTGGCATGTGCTGGCTGACTAACTTTATTTTTCTTTGTATTTAATTTAGACTCTCAGACTATTGTATAGTGCTACCTACATCCAGGGTAGGTCTCTGCTTCACAGTTAGTGTTATACATATCAGTAATCATTGGAAATGCCTTCAAAGATATACCTCAAGATATGCTTTACTAAGCTATTATGTACCTCAATCCAATCATATTGACAAGAGTAGCTATCATCTGTCTGTGTTTAGTACATGTGAAATAGAATTCTGTACAATCTAAGTGACATAGAAACATAGTACAGAAATGAGAGAATTCAGTAAAGAATGCCCATGGAATGGTGCCAGAATCATAAAAGAACTCAAAAATGAGAACCACCACATAGAATATTTTGTGAATGCATTCTTCAAGGACAATTAATCCCTTCTCAAAGCAATTAGTCATCATGATCCAAACCTTTAAAACATAATTTTTAATCATGGAAGCTGGCCAGCTCATAGAATCTTCTCTATAGTTTCATACATTCTAGCCCTACAATATGCTTTTTCGCATGTCTTTTCTTTTTAGCTTATTTCTTTTGCTTTTATTTTAACTTTTAATTTTTAGTCTTTCCTTATTACTTCAAATTGTCAGTATTATTTTTCACAAGTTTGTGCATTAATTTTTTTCATCTTCATATCATTGCCAATGAAGGATAAAAATTATGTTAAGAGATTTTTTTAAGTTCTAATCTGTTAAATATAGTTTCACAAATTTGTAAAGTATAAAATTATAATATTATTTTTGTATTTCAGTATTCTACACACATAAAAATATGAAGACTTTTCAATAAACAACAAGATTTCCTCTTCATATAGCTACATTTGTGAAAGAAAGTTTCTTTAAATCTCAGCTTTTTGAGTGACTGTCTATATGGTAATTGGATATGACAGCTTTGGATGAAGATCAAAAGTGTTAGACTGTTTGTCATGGTATTTTAGATGATATCAATTATGAAGCTGGGTCCACAGGCCACTAACCACAGTGATGTGCTGGTAGTTCTCATTATAAGACCTACTTTATGTATATTTCACTACTTATAACAAACTTACCACTGTAACTCTTTTTGATTGACCTCAGTGTCCCCTCTGCAAAAATATGTGTGTTACTGTTGAATATTTTGTGTAAGGGCCTAAAAATACTGTTGTATTGGTATTTGTTGCTCAAATCCTCTTTGAGATGTAAATAAATATATTTAAAATAATTTTTCAAGATTATATAATTTCATTGATGAGAGATCCTCACTTCCTCATGATATAAACAACCATGAACATTACTTTCATTGACCTGAATCAGGTTCACCTTATTGTAAGCATTAGTGTCAAGGAGAATATGACACAGATTAGCTTAGTGCTGTGACATGACCCCACTGCAAAAGTAGAGTAGGATCAGTTACATATAACTGCATGGACTAAAACCATGGAATTTCTGACTTCATTACTCAAAAAACAGGCACTCTTTAAAAAAAAAAAAAAGGATTGACACAAGACTATATTACATAATAGAAAATGGAAGTCAAGAAATGTTGAGGCATTTGCAGAATGTAGTGGTTCTTAAAAGGTCTATCTTCCTCTTCAAGGATTTCTGTTATGGTTGATCTGAAGCGAGCCAAGTGTTTACATTTTTTACCATATTCTGAGGTGATGTTGATCCTCACTCCCATGTTTCTCATATTTTGATCACTTATTACTCCAAATAAAGTATTAACTTTTTAAGAAGTCACTAGATTTCAAGTATGGTACCGAGGCTTACATATATTTTGTTTAATCTTCACAGTGATACTAGGAGTTAGTTACAATTTTTTTCACTGTTATAAAGTTTGAGAAAAGTAGTGTTTAAGAAATCTGACTTTACCAATTATATATATATATATATATATATATATATATATGAAAGCTAGAATTGATACTCAGATTACTACTAGAGTAAACTTCCTGATTCAAAAAGCTAAGAAGATGACATCTGACTAGATAAAATAGATATTCACTATCTTGACACAATCAGATTACCTATGAGCTATGTAATTTGAAGTTTACAAATCACCAGTTGGGTATGTGTGGGCACATGCACTTGGGAGGCTGAAACAGGAGAATTTCCTTGAAGTAAAAAATTGTCTGGGGTACATAGTGAGATCTATGTACATAGAGATCCTTTCTTACCTGATTCAACCAATTACCATTTCCCACAGCTCATCTCTATTAATTAGACATTCTAAGTCCTAAGAAACACATAAAGTGATTATAAACTAGAACACTTCACACTGCTTTTTATCCCAGATTGGAACTGAGATTGTAGGAACTGCAAGAAAGGATGTTTCCTTCAGACCTTTCTTATCCTTTGGCTCCTGATGGAGTGCAAACTTCTAATATCTTATCAAGTATATAGTAGTCATAAACTATACAGTCCTTTTTATCTGGTTTTAATGCATAGAGTACATTCTTAATAAGAACTTAACACAAATACATACACATATATATATAAATTTTTGGACTATCTTATGAAATAATGCTCAAGATAGATGAAGATTAAGTCATAGGTAATATTTCCTAAATTTATTTCAACTTTCCTGAGTACTTTTACTATCTCCTTAATTTTTATAGAAAACCGCTGCCATTGTTACTCATAATATAAGCAGTTCATCTATCATGGGGAATTCCTAGTTTCCTTAAGGTTTATTGGATTTTAAAGAAGACATTATAATGTCATATCATGACACATTCTTGCTGCAAGCACAACTCTATAATTATAAAAAGAGTCATAAAAAGCTGTAATTCTAGCTTCCACATAGCCTGTAGTTGATGAAGGGTAATGATAAAAGCCAGATATGAGAGAGAAAGAAATGTAGTACCAACAGGAACTTCAAATGAACTATGATTTAATTTCAAGCACTCTATCATTCAAGAAAGAACTGCTTCCAAATGTTTCATTCATAGGGCTCTGTAATAATCCTTGTAGAGGAAGGGAAGAATGGCGTAGTCTAAATATTTCCCTCAAAAGAAGCCTAAGCTGATAAGAAAATTAATGAACACACAATACCTAGGTTTTTAACACCTATAAATAACTGAATCTCACCTTAGATTCTTCAGGTAATAGCTATATTATTTTTACAAAGATATATTTAAAATGAAAAAGTTTAAATAAGAACAAATCTACTCCTATGTAAAGTCATGGGGGGGGCAGATAGGTTCTTGGGTGACCTAGATTGCAGAAACACATCTGTCATTTTTGAGGCCTCTAGAAACTCAAATTATGCCAGAGGTGTGGATAAAGCAAAAAGATATCCTAAATCCTGGGTCCTTTTAGAAGGAAGGAAATGGAAACTATAAAGGCATCAGGTACATTGTCTTAGTTCTAATGGTCAAAAAAAGATGCATGGTTGTGATGTCTCTTCATACCAAAATGTAGGGAAGCAAGCATAGTGAAGAAATATTCATAGACATTGAAAGTAATTTCATTATGGAGTCTCAACTAACCACAAAGAAAATAGAAAATGTGGTTTTTGTAATAGGCATAAGGGGAAGTGAAGAATGGATTTTGGTAGACAGAAAACAATGTGCTTGTAGTAATATTTTTACATTATTGCTTTCACATAGTCACCACAACTACCCAATGACATAGTTGTTTTATGTTCACTTTATATTTTACATAAGAGGGGGTTAGAGAGGTTAAGCAGGTGGTCTAAAGTCCTTTAACTGACTAAATAGCAGTAATGAAATTCAAATTTCAAATTTAGTGATATTACACCCATACAGGGGTGTTCAAATATGCATTATTTTTTAAAGTTCTAAACATAAAAATGGCTATATTGTATACAATGTTAGAAGAAAATTTTCTTTTAAAATATTTGGTAATTCCTAATGGCAAAAGCAAATGTATAAAAGTTGTAAAGAGGCCAAAAGAATATATCTTTTGACCCTCATACTGTGGACAGAGATTCGTTACTTTATGCTATCTTGTCTCCTGCAATGATTTTCATCTACTTTTCTATTAAATTTTTAATTATAATATAATTGCATTACTTCCCATTCCCTTTCCTCTCTCCACTCCTCCACGAACCTTCCTTCAATCCCTCCTAAGTCCCCCCTCACTTCCTCTCAATTTCATGGCCTCTTTTATTATTATTATTATTATTATTATTACATTACATTTTATTGTACACAAACGAATACATAAATATAACTAAATTCAGTCCATTTAGTATGGCTTTTATGTATATGATTTCAAGGCTAACCACTTTATATTGTTTAATGAATTAAGGGGCTCATCTTTTGAAGAGGTTATCTCTCCTTCTCTCAGCAGCCATGGTTGCCTGTACTTCCTTGTCCAAGAGTGGGACCCCACGAGCTTTCTTTCTTCCATGTTAACATGTCTACTGATATTATCATTGTTCAGCTCTTGTTTAGGCATTCATAATTTTGGAGTGTCACAGGTGTAACTTCCATATCATTTCTAGGAGACACAAATTCACAGCAGACTTCTTGGTCCTCTGGCTCTTACAATGTTTCCATCCCTTGTTCTGCTTTGTTCCCTGAGCGCATTAAGTGCAGAAGTTGTGAAATACATTTATATATATATATATATATATATATATTTAGGGGCTGAGTTCCCCATGGTCTGTTGATATCTGAATTATTGTAATTGGTCTGCAAAAAAAAAAAAGAAGATATTCTAAAGAGCCATTTGTGTCACCCATTCTGACTATTAAGCTGCAGAAAAAGTTGACCCAAAGAAGGGATTCCAAGGAATCTCAAGATGGGAAAAGGACAGAACACTAGCCCAAGGGGATTTTGTTTCCTGTAAAGAGATTTCACACAGTACTACAGTACTTACTATACTAGGTAAGACTGAAGCCCAGACATGATTGTGGGAGAGACCACACCTTGGCTGGGACTGCTTACATGTGCTTATCCTTAGCCTTCAATTTCAATTTTGATCTCACCTCAAAACACCAGAGACAGATTTGAAGGGTTTGCTGGATCTTTTTGTCCCCCTTTTCTATGTAGCCACATTGATATTTCTCCCCTTTCTACTTTCCACTATTCATTTGGCTCTTTCCACTTTTTTGTTGTTGTTGTTGTTTTTTTTTTTTTTTTGAGACAGGGTTTCGCAGCCACCACCACCACCACCACCACCACCACCACCTGGCTTCTTTCCTCTATTAATTGGCTTATTGAGAATGGGTGGCCAGACATGACCCAGAGCACAAGTTGCAACCCCCAAATCTAATAACATTGTGGTCTGTTGAGATTTTCTGTAATGATCGCCATTTGCTGTAAAGAGAAGCTTCTTTGATAAGGGTGAGAGCTACACTTATCTGTGGGTTCATGTTTTAGAATGCAGTTAGGAATTATGATGGCCTAGTAGTTTATCATGTTCTAAGATGCACGAACTTACCAGCCCTGAATAGTTGGCTAGATTTTTAAAATCAAGTGTGATTCCCTTCTAGTTAAGTGGGCCTTATATTCAATTACACCATTGTTGGTAACTGTCCAGATGTGTGCCACTAGGTATACCTTTAGGGACATCTTGCTATGTTGATATTTGTTATAGTTCATATGTGCCATAGCTGGATGGGTCTGAACTATTGCTTCCCTCCCTTGGCAGCTTCTATAGTACTTTCTGGAACTATGAAAGCTAACTATAAAAAAGAGGCTTTAAGTTTAGGTCCAGCCCCAATCTTCCAAGTCCTATGCACAAGGTGAGCACAATTCAGCAATAAGAATTTGCTTTCAAGATCTGAGAGGCACTCAAAAGCAGGAGCAGTATCAATGTATTATTTTGGGAGTCACTTGAACTACACATTTCTCATGCCTGATACTAGGACTTTGCTAGTTCCTTGTTCTTGCGGGAAACACTGTCAGTCCAAGTGGTGTAACTTAATTTTTAGCTATACATGGACTTATTTGTCCCTCCTCTCTACCACTCTTTCTGTACTGACATCTTTCTCCAGAGATAAAGCAGCCTTCCTCATTTTAAAGTTTTATTGAGTGTGAATAAAGTGATATTATAATTAGCAAGATTCTAAGTTGACAGTGTCACTTGATCACTACAAAGAGGATTGCAGTTAAGGAAAAGCTGGCTACCAGCACTGAACTGGAAACTATAGCTGATCCATAGGTATTGGGAAGGATTAGGGAGTTGTTTTTATTGTCTTTCTATTTCCCAAGTACAATTTGATTCCTAGAGTCTTTTTTATTCACTATATTTCAAATACCTGTCACCATGTAACACAGCCAACCATTGTGTGCATACTGCAGGAGGAACCTTGGGCTGCCTTCTACTTAGAGTTTGAAGACAAGTGCCTTTTTGAGCCTAAGGGATACTCAACAGTTCCTAAGGGTTACAAATTACAATGGGAATGAATTAAGGGAGAAAAGAACAAGGAATGAGGTCTCATGACATAACAAAATATAGGAAAACTTGGCACATAATGGTAAGGGTTATTGTCAAAACAGACAGTAAAGAATGGAAAGACCATTTTGTATTTGTTGGGCTTCTTTTTACTTTTTAAAAATGAGACAAAATGCAGAACTTTTTTTTAACTAGGCAACTCATGCTTCAGCTTGAGAAATGAAGCTAGGCAGCTTGCATTCAGGACTAGAAGCAATGATCAGCTTGGGCTTACAATGTTCGCACAATATGTCCATGACTGGCAAAATGCCTATCAGTGGAACAGCAGCAGCACATCAAAGCAGCCTTGTCATCTCACTAAGGAAGGAGGGGTGGCATTGTCTAGTAGGTGACAGGAAGCTTGACACCTGGTCATTTATCATTTGAAAAATTTCAGGGAACAAAAGGAAATACAGTACATGTGAAATCTTAGAATTACTTAGCTGAAATAAACCATCAGTTGTCTATCTTCACAATTTGTAAGATGCTCCCAGAGCAGTGGTCAGTGACTGCACAAAAATGAGAGTCCCTGTGTCTATGACCTGTTTCATTGTGTTCTAGTAGGTAAGTAACTTTGTACTTTATTCTCCCAGTCTCCTCCCGTAGCTACTACTCTACCCGAGAAACAGAAGCAACATAATTTACTAAATGACTACCTTTAGAGATTTCAAATGTCATCAATGCAAAGAAGTTTAGTGATTCAGAATAGATAAATGGAATTGGTCCAGGTGGGTGAAAGACACCTTCAGACTCAGGGTTGGCTGAAGGCATCCATAGGTCCACTAGGTGCCACTTGACCCAGGCATGTAAAAGACATCTACAGGACAGCCTGGGTCCTCACAGTCCAGGGTGACTGAAGACATCCATAGCCGCTCCCCTGGTGCTTCTTATATGAGGAAGATGAAAGACCCCCACAGGCCAGCCTGGGTCCTTAAAGCAGGGCTGACTGAAGACATCCATAGACCCTTGAAGCATTGGGTGGGTAGGCACCAGTATGATGAGCAAATATATGGTGGGGAAATGGGAGAGAAAGAGAAGCAGAATGGTTTGTGTGCTGTGGAAAGAGGTAGAACTGAAGGCAGTGAGGAATGGGCTGATGTGGTGGCCTGCATGCCACCAGGGACCAGGTGACATCTGGGCCCAGATGAGCAGGATTGGGGTGCATAATGTGAAATTCCCAAAGAGTCAATATAGAATTATGTTTAAAAAAGAGGAGAGAGAACAAACTCCCTGCAAGCTGCTCTCTTACATTCATGTGTGCATGATTCTGTCACAATAAATACATAAATAAATAAATAAATAAATACAAATTAGACAAAAGAATAGATGAACGGCATTTCTACCTCTCCTCATTTTTCAGCCAGAATAGAAAAAGATTCTCCTTACTTTTCATGCTGTGTCCTCTTACTTTTCAGCTGTGACAACAACATTTGCATCTGTGTTCTACCAGCTCATGCACTCCACTTTCTAGGAAGCAGTACTTAGAAAAGAAAAAAAAAAGTCACATTCCTCCAGTGACTGTCCGGACTGCCCCAAAAGCCAAGATATTTTGACAATAATTTTATCCTTCTTTTCCTCTTACTTTTAATGCCTTTTACCACCTCCAGGGGTCTACCTGACCTTTACTTCCGCAGCTGCTCCTTAGTCATTCTATACATACAAGAATTTCCTCTTCAGTGTCAAAATAGGTTGGAACTTTTGGCTTAAAGTGACTGCCCTGTGGCAGCTCTCCGTAAACAAAGATTGGAAACACTTCGACTTAAGTGAAATTTCAAAGCCCAACAGCTACCAGGAAGTGATGTTGGAGGTATTATCAACTTGTTTCTCTGACTGAGATTTGTTCTACATGAGGAGGGGGACACAAACATTGGAAACAATGCTTTCTGTTGTTATATTATTCTTTTCCTGGGGAGATGTGAAGAAATCTCCCCAGGTAGAGACCCAATGATAGCACAAATAATAATGCAGCCAGAGTCCAACTTACAAAATCAATGAGGTTACTGCGGTTACTAATAGGAGTCTG
Organism: Peromyscus aztecus; assembly: GCA_902168405.1. NCBI lineage: Eukaryota > Metazoa > Chordata > Mammalia > Rodentia > Cricetidae > Peromyscus > Peromyscus aztecus. The sequence goes on along the minus strand of CABHPQ010163099.1, from coordinate 5,421 downwards.
TGAGAAGGGTTACTTGCAGGTGTTTGCATAACTCAAAGCTTCATCACTGAAAAACCCCACCTCCGAGGAAAATGCTGTACAACATCTAATAGGAAGCCTGTGTGTTCTTGGGACTTGTCTTAGCCACTCTTCTATTCCTGTGAAGAGATGCTATGGCGCCCATGGGAGCAGGCAGGCAGGTGTAACGCTGGAGCAGTAGCTGAGAGATTATATATTATCACAAAGTTGGAGGCAGAGAAACACAAGGACTGGGGCTGGTGAGGGCTTTAAAAGCTCAAAATCTACACCCCAGTGGCACATCAACAAGGCCACACCTCAGAATTCTTCCAAAACAGTCCATTTCAGAACCAAACATTTAAATATATGAGCCTATGGGGACCATTCCCATTCAAACCACCAAAAGGACTATACTTCTTAAGTGGAAGTAAGGCATTAAGTTAATTGCACCTGAAAATTCAGCAGCTTCTACATTGTGTCTATAGGAGAATTTCATATGCTTGAGCCTTGCTAGGTCTTCTGGTTATCCTTAGTTGCCTAGACCATTATGAGTGTAGAACTCCTCTAGGGAGAAATAGATAGCAAAGCAGAGAAAAAAAACATTTTATACTTCTTGCATTTGTTTTCTTTTTATTCTTTAAGATGAAACAAATTCTATCTTCCTCTTTTAGGGAAAAGAAACTGTGCTCATATAACATTAGAAAGAGAGGGACCTCCACCAGGATTGAATGTTTCAATTTAGAACTTCCTGCTTAAAGAGCTTTCATCCAAGTTAGAGAATTTTAATTCAGAACTTCCTGAGCATTAATGATCCCCCATCTGGATCTAAAGTTTCAAGTATGAAATTTTACCACCTCTTCCTCTTGCTCCTACGTTCTTTCCACCCCTTTTTCCTCAGTGGTCCCCAAACATAGAAGGGTGTTGCAAATGCCCATTTGTGGCTGATCATTGAGCTACTATGCCACAAGTCACTTCTTCTCAGTAGCTATATCAGTGGTTATCAGTTGCTGTGATACACTGTCCATTGCAAAAAGGCTGTTTCCTTCCATGACCAATTGCAGCTGACAGCATCAGTGATCTGGGCATAAATAAAAATGTTTACAATCGATAGGCACAAATTACTTTGATAGGCATAAATAGGCTCCTTCAGAAATATGATCTTACTATCTTGTTCTGGCATTTAGCTAACAACAGCAGTAGCAATAGCCCTTATGGTTTGGGAGCAGACATCTCAGGGACCTCCTAGAACAAAAGCTCCTATGGTGGAACCAGGATTTTCACTTAGTAACCTGTGGTCTTTGGGAGTGTCCTTTTCCACCCACCCAAGGTCCTTTCTTCAGTTGCTATTTTAATAAACTCACTCCTTGTTTCAATTATCCCAGCATCCTTAGGGTAGCATTAAAGTAGATGGAAGTACCACCACACCTAGTTGTCTTCAGAACAATTCTGCAAATCGGTGTTTGTCAAATGACTGCCTCTATCTCTGTTAGTTCTCTAGGGACTTCTGTATGAGACCCTTGATGATGGCTTCACTTGTTGCTCACTCTCGTGGAAATGCTTTTAAGAGGCCTATAACAGTATCTACACAGGCAAGGGAATATTCAGATCCCTCACTGACAAGCACAGGCCCTACATCTGTTATGGCAGAACATAACCTCATAACTCTGAGCCTGCAACAGGAGACAGTCCTCACATAACTGGGCTGCATGTAAGGTATTACAATATTCTACAAGAATGTTGGCAGCATTAGATATTTTCTACCCTGTATTAGCTCTCCTGTGGTTTGAATTTATGTGAACCCAGTGAGCAGCCTCTAAAGTACCTGATGGGCAGATAGCCTGTATTCTGCCATGTATATAATAAAACTATTTTACAGAGGGTAGGCAGGATAACAAAGAAAAGTCTCAGGTCACTATCCCATGATGAACAGGGAGACTGGGGGGTTAACCTTGGAGGAGTACTCGAGTGTCCACTGCTGACCATTCTTACTGAATAACTTTTTTCCCTAGAATTCAGCAGTCAGGCAATCCTAAAAACTGCATTAACAAGGTCTAGTACAACATGGTATCACTTGTATCAGTTCAGCCAAAAGGGCAATGTTTGGCATGGTGGCATGGATGTGGGAACTATATTATTTAGCTATTTATAATCCATGGTTATTCTTTAGGAATCATCTGGCTTCTTCATACTGGGCTTTTGAAAGTGCTTTGGGCTAGACAAATAATTTCTAACTTTTCTAACTCCTTGATGGTTTCTCTAATTTTTGCAGCTCCTAGACAATGTAGGTTGTTTACCCTTTGCCACTTTACTCAGCTTTGGCAATTTCACAAGTTTAAATTTCCCCCAACTACACAGGACAGTCTTCACAGTTTGGACCCTGAGAAATACATTGTGTGTGCCATCACAATACCTCCATCCCCAGAATCTTCTCTTACAATGTAGGATTCCATATTATACCTTCTTGGGGGCAGGGATAATTGCACAATTCTAGGATAACACTTGGTTCTTTTTACCTTTACTGTCTCATCCTCATATCCATCCACTGCTACCAATTTCCATGATGTTTTGGGGGCTTGCTACAGATAAGATACACTCAGCTACATTATCCTCTAAAGCCCAAGTATTTTGTGTATTAACAGCAGAACACTGAAACTGTAATTCTAGCTGATGTTCAGGCTCTAAAGTTTTCCAAAAACTCACAAGCACAGGATTTGCCTTTCTCTCAGTTTTTCCCCTAGAAACTCCATTTCAACATAAATCTTGCGGTATTTATTTTTAAATAATTTGGACTGGACTTGTTATATTTTCCTTGTTGCTCATATCCTACTGAATGATTTTGCAACTTATGAATGTGATTTATATGCTAGTTAGTCTAGGTCATTTAGCTCATTCAAAGCCTTTCCTACCTTATAATAATCACATCCTGGTAGGACTCAAGAAAGCCACAAAAACCCTCATACCAGTACTATGGTCCCTACTGAATCAACTTCTGTAACTCACCTATGAACAGTTCATCTAGACTGGTAAACTGTTCATCAAACACCACTCCTCTTATTTCAAGTTACCCAGTAATTTTTGTCTTTATCGCCTTCTATTATCTGATAATGATGGAGACTTCAGCTAATAACAGCTTGGTGTTTCTTATGTCTCATGTAAGCTAGTCTACTAGGGACTGATTTCCTCATATTGCCTCAAGTGATGAAGATTTTGTCTTAGAGAGAGATGGGTAGTTATATTACTCAGTTTTGTTTTTTGTTTGTTATTGTTGTTGTTGTTGTTGGTTTTTTTTTTTTTTTTTTTTTTGCTTTCATAGCTCTCAGGCTTATATCATCTGTGCCCATTTCCCAGAGCCCTGGAAGCCAAGCTGTGACAGCTTGGCACTGCTTCTTTAAGTCTTTCATAATCTAAGCAACTCATGTATGGTTTATTTCTGAGTATTATAGATGAGGTGTTTTGTTTATTTTGCTTTTGTAATTTTATTTGTTTTTGAGACAGTGTTTTACTTTGTGGCTCTTCTGCCTATATAAGCCAGACTGGCCCCAAGGTCATTGAGACCTTCATGCCTCTACTGCCTAACAGCTTGGATTAAAGACATCTTCGTTCACATAGTTTCCTATATTGGATCATAGTTAAGAGCTTTGCATGTTGAATAAATGACTTTCCCTTTCTTCTCTATTAAAGGTTGAATCTGAGAGTTATCATCTATCACTTTTACCATCTTTTGTTCCTGATCACCTTCTGATTCTTCTCATGAATTCCAAGATTAGGGATCCCAAGATTAGGAATCTCTAGCATAGATCTAACTTATATTCTCTTTCCCTTTCAGTTCCTAAATCATAAGAAATGACAAGGCAGCACCTCTCTATCTCCTCTTGTCCTATGCCCTTTTCCCATTATAATTGCTCATTTATATAGAAAAGCTTCTTTCGGACAGTCATCTTTGCCTCAGATGAATTTATTACTCCACATAGAAATGGGCAGGCAACCTCTACAGCAGATTTCTGATTCTCTTTTCTCTGATACTTTAAAATTTGCTCTAAACTTCCAACTGATCTAAGGACAGTTCCATAATCGTGGAGTAGATCTCACTCACCAAAGAAGTATGCCACTTTATATTACACAGAAGACTACCACCTAGGAATTACTACCACCCACCATTCTACCCAATAACTCGGCCTTAGTTACATGTCTTACTACATATAGCAAGGCTCATGCAACTCCTGCCATACCAAGAAGTACACTATCAAACACCACATGGGAAAGGGGGGCTATACTATGATTTCTCCTACAGACACTCCATCCTCAGATGGCTCAGCCTCATTTGCATGTCTCAGCATCCATTGCATGGGCCAATTTATAGGTTTGCATAAATGCTATATGAGAGAAATAAAAATAAATAAACATTATATGAATTAAATAAGCCTAACGCTTTGCATGAATACTCTATGGAGTAAATTAAAAGCATTTTGCCTTGTTTTCTATATGTAAAATTAATCTTTGTGCCATATATATATATATATATATATATATATATATATGTATTAGACAATACAATACAGGCCAAGATGGTATAAAAGCAAAAAGTAGGTATTATTGGATGGATGACTGTTCACCATGGGGTTCTTTCATTTCAATATATTGTCAACATTAAAAAAAAGGGCAGCTTCTGTTCTAGACAAGCCTTTCAATGGCTATGTATTAAAGCTTTGGAACACAGGGGTGATTTATCTTTTTGATGCAGATATCAGGTGTTTCTTATGAAGTTTAATAAAGGTAATGTTTCTGTTGGACAAAGACTCAGAAAGTCTGCCTGTAGCCCATTATAAAAGCTTCAGTCTCAATAAGCCTAGGTAGAGTTACTCCCATGCTTACATAAGTCACACTAAGTTGCTTCAACCTCTCTGAAATGCCACTATAGGGCTTGAAGTAGGGAAAGAAAACAAGAGGAAACACGGAGCACAGGTAAATTGCAAAACCCGGAATAATCCATTTCTTTGCCAGGTACCTAGGAGACAGACTTGTTACTTTCCCTGTAGAATAAAATCACTATTGGGTGACACTATTCCTGGTGAGACATGAACAAATGTCTATTCACCCCAGATGGGGCACTAACAACAGGCCAAAGCAAGGATATGAACGAAGTCTTACTTGTGAAACCACAGGTTTTACAAACGTTACTTATAGGAATACAGGTGAGGGGTTCCTTACAGAAGAAATGACTCAAAGACAGCTGCATCACCAAAAGTTCTCTCCAACATGGGTGGCAGCCCAGGAGAGCTGAAACCTGGAGCACACTGCATAATAGGCAAGCAGCTCAACAGTTTGGAGAGTGTCTCTTTCAGGCAGGCAGGTGGACTGAGCATCTTCCATGTAGCTTGCTGATCTCTGCTTCTTCTAAATGGTTCTGGTGGTCTTCACTTCTTC
>CABHPQ010163098.1:0-25957 GCA_902168405.1 Peromyscus aztecus | reverse complement strand
GAAGAAGAAGAAGAACAGTGAACACTGAGTTATTGACAGGTATTTTCTCTTTTTATTTATTCTTCTCTCACACAATACAACTACAGCCTCCTTTCCCTACACTCTTCCCAGTTCCCCACTGTGGTGGTTTTAATGAAAATGGCTCACATAGGCTCATAAAGAGTGGCACCATTAGGAAGTGTGGTCTTGTTGGAGTAGGTGTGGTCTTGTTGGAGTAGGTGTGGCCTTGTTGGAGTATGTGTGTCATTGAGAGAGTGGGCTTTGAAGTGTCAGAAGCTCAACTTAGGTCCAGTGGCTCCCTCCTCCTTCCTGCTGCCTGAGAACCCAGATGTAGAATTCTCAGCCCCTCTCTAGCACCATGTCTGCCTGCATTCTACCATGATAACGGACTAAACCATGGAAATGTAAGCCAGCTCCAATTAAATGTTTTCTTTTATAAGTGTTTCTGTGGGCATAGTGTCTATTCAAAGCAATAGAAACCCTAACCAAGACCTTTCTTCTCCAGATCCACTCCTCCTCCATTTCTCTTCAGAAAACAACATCCCTCACAGGGTTATCAACTGAACACAGCATAACAAGTTACAATAAGACCAGGCACACACTCTCATGTCAAGGCTGGATGAGGCAACCCAGTAGGAGGAAAAGGATCCTGGGGGTAGGCAAAAGAGTCAGAGACCTCCCCACTCACACTGTTAGCAGTCTCACAAAAACATCAAGCTAACAACTGTAGCATCTATACAGAAGGCCTACTGCAGACCAATTCAGGCTCTGTGATTGCTGCTTCAGTATTTATGAACCCTGCTTAGTTGATTCTATGGGCCGTGTTTCTTCTGGTGTCCTCAACTCCTCTAGCTCCTACAATCCTTCCTCCTGCTCTTCCTCAGGGTCCCCCAAGTTCAGCCTAATGTTTCACAGGGTTTTCTGCATTCTCTCCCATCAGCTGCCAGGGGAATCCTCTCTGATGATGATAGGGCCAGGCACCAATCTATGAATATAGCAGAATATTATTATTAATTGTTTCATTAAATTTATGTTTTCTAAATGTACATATGTTAACAATTGATTATTAACCTGTTTTGGATATTATGAAATCAAGCTACATAATGACAAAATAAAATAAGTACTATTGATTTGCAGATGCTTGATGACAAAAAATAAAAGAGCTTCATCTGATGTCATGTCAATAGAAGTTTTGGGGATAAATTTGAAACTTGAATGTCACTGAATATTGTCAAAATTTGTATCACTCAATTGAGCGATTAAATGGATTGTTTGGAATGAAGTTTTATTGATTCTTGATATTTCATTATATTTAAAGAAGAAATAGCCTTGCTATATCTACAGCTGCTATAAATTTTATTCCTTTTTATATTGTTATCCAACATTCATGGTGTTTTAGAACTTTATCATATATATATATATATATATATATATATATATATATATATATACATATGACTGGCTATACCCATGGGAGTAGAGCCCATTAACACAATTAGAAGACCAAAATATTAGCAGCATAGGGCTGTGGGGATCGTTCAGTCAGTAGTGAGCCAGTTTTATAAGAACGGTAAATGAGTTTAAAGTCTTTTCTTCCTGTTTGTCTTGTTCACTTGTAGTCTTTAGTTGGATATCTTAAGCCTCATTTCTCCTTTAAAAATGTTTTAAATTAGAATATAATTGCATTATCTACTCCTTTCCTTTCCTCCCTCCAGTCCCTACCTGCTATCATCCCTAGAACCAGTACCATGTGCCTACCCCAGATCTTAAGTTTGTAGCCTTGTCTTATTTTATTTTAAATCAGAATGCTTACAGTGTGCACTTGTAGGCTGGATGTATGCTACTTGAATTTTGATGTATTTGGGGACTAGAGGGATTCTGAAGTGACTTTGCTATTAGACATTTTAACAGTGTTGATATTGTTAAAGACTGCAGAGTACTGAAGGGGGACTGAATGCATTTTCCATTCTGATATGGCCAGAAGTATAGAGACATCAGGGGAGGAAAATTATGGCCTATGGGTTATAAATGATGTGGTTTTGAATATCAAGTTGAAAGGGGTTAGCGCTGTGGTTGTTGATATTGTCAACCTGAGAGGATCTGGAATCACAGAGGAGATAAGCTTCTGGGAACACCTGTGAGGAATTATTTGTATTACATTAATTAAGTTTGGAAGACCCACATTTACTTTGGGTGACACCATTCAGTGAACTGGTGTCCTGGACTAAATAGAAAGTAAAAGAGAAAGCTGAACACAAGTATGCATTACTCGTTTCCTTCTGGTTGCCAATGCAGTGTAGACAGCAGTGTCTTGTCCCTATCACCATGCTTTCTCTACCAGGATGGATAAAATAAGTCCAGATAAATACATCTTCTTTAAAATTTCTTCCTTTCAGTCATTTTTAACAAAGCAACAAGAAAAGTAACTAATGCATGGTCTAAATTTTTGTGTTTCCTGGAATTTATAGTGAAACTTCAAGTATTAAGGTAAAAGTTTTAAACAATGTGGTTATGTGGAAAGTGGTTAAATAATGGACATACCATGGACATTGTTACTGAATATCTGCAGTGTATTAGAGATTCTATGGTGATATATTTTGTACCCTAATAAAGCTTACCTGGTGATTAGAGGACAGAGCCAGCCATAAATTAGACATAGAGGTTAGGTAGTGGTGGCACATACCTTTAATCTTATCACTGGGGAGGCAGAGATTCATTTGGATCTCTGTGAGTTCAAGGCCGCACTGGGCTACATGAGAGAAACAGAACCAGGCAGTGGTGACACATGCCTTTAATCCTAGGAAGTAATATGGTAGGACACAGAATGGTATATAAGGCATGAGGAAACAGGAACTCACTCTCGAGCCTGAGGATTTTGTAGAGGTAAGCTAGTGGCTTGCTGTTCTGCTTTTCTGATCTTTCAGCTTCACGCTAATATCTGGCTCTGGGTATTTAATTATAAGACCTTTAAAGATTTGTGTTACAAGATTCTCCCTTATGTCACCAGAGTGATTTCTGTCTTACCTTCCACATAGCTCTGTCTTCCTGTCCACCTCATCCTATTTTTAAGTATATGCCAATTTAGATCCATGTATGGAAACCTAACTTTTGTGCTCTCTGAGTAAAGAGGCAGCACTATAATATAAATCATACCAATGTTAGAGGCTTGATGTAAGAAAATCTACAGTGACTGATTATGTCCTACATGTTGTAATGAGACACTATGACAAAGGTAACTTAGAAAAGAAAAAAAATGTAGTTGGATCTTCTGGTTTCAAAGGGTTAGAGTCCATGATGGTGGGGCGGTACGGCTGGCTAAGAGAAAACTTTGTGGGTTTTTGAAAAATATTTTTTTGTAGAATATGTTTTGATCATGTTTCCTCTGCTCCAGTTCCCCCCAGAGTCTCCCCATCTCCCTACCCATACAACATTATGCTCTTTTTCTTTCTCTTCCAAAAATGAAAACCAACCAACCAAATAAAAAAAAATAACACCTTCCAATGTCCCAAGAAACAAATACACACTCAAAAATACAAAAATGAAAATCAAAATAATCAAAAGATAGTAACAAAAGCAATATCCAAAGAAAAAAAATCAAAATCAAACAGAAGAAATGGACAAAAATACCATCGACTTCATTTTGTGTTGGCCAACTACTCCTGAGCATGGGACCTGCCCTGAGCACAGTTGATACCCACTGAGGCTCCAATGGAGAAAACTGATTTTTCCCTTTGCCAATGGATATCAATTGCAGATAGCTTCTTGATGAGAGGTTGGACCCTGTGCCCAATTCCCACTCTCTGTGCTAGGTCCCTGTATGGCTTGAACCTGTATATATCTTGATGCATCCTGCCACAGTATCTTTGAGTTCACGTAGACATAAGTCTTTTTGCATCTGGAAGACATTTTCTTTGTAGTTATACCTCTGGCTCTTACAGTCTTTCTTCTTCCTCTTCCTCATGGATCCCTGAGTCTTTAAGGGAGGGGTTTGAGAAAGAAATTCTTCATTTAAGACGGAGTGCTCCAAAGTCTCTCTCACTTTGCACACTATCAAGTTGCATGTCTCTGTGTTAATTCCCATCTATTGTGAGAAGCAGCTTTTCTGATGCTCTGATGATTATGTCATCAGGTGTCATTTTATTTCTGTTTTGTTAGCATAATAATAATAATAATAATAATAATATCAGATTTTCCCCTAGGCCTATACCCTATGTAGTTTCATGTGCTTGGCAGCTTTAACAGTGTGAGGTATGGGTGTCATCTCATGTTGTGGGATTCAAGTCCAAGCAAAAAGTGAGTGGTTACTTTCTATAACACTTATGCCACTATTACACAAGTATATCCTGCAAACAGGTCACTATTGTAGGTTGCAGGATATGTAGCTGAGTGGCAGTAATGATTACCTTACTTGATCTGTAGAGTGAAGAGTACCTTCCAATACCATGAACATTAGTCAGTAGAGGTGAAGCCTCCATTTAGGTACTAGCTTGACCTCTTCATGATTGATGACATGGGTGTTTCCTTTAGTAATAGGGCCTTACCATCGAACTGAGGAGAGTAATCAAAATGCCCGGCAATGGCCTGTCATGTTTATAAATTTCCATGGGGCCCCTTTACTCTGTAACTCAATAGTATGCAACTCATTCTTGGCACTGGATATTTTAGTCAGTGGCATAAAATGTTTAGTTGAGGTGTTGTGGCTCTTATTATTTAGTGACTATTCATATATGGATGTATTTTAGGAAAGGTCTGCTGTATTGCATTTCCATGTGGGTTTTCAAATAGCCTTTAGTGTTAGTTGTTCCTTCCCTTATTTCCTCACTTATCCTTCTTTCCCATTGCCCTCCGGATTTAATCTTCCTATTGTAGTTCCCCCTTTGTCTCTCCATAACACCATACTATGTTCCCCTTCATGGAGAACTCTCACCCTTACCCCTGGTCTCTTACTAGGTGGCTAATCGCTATGGTTATTTAGATTGAAGTATACATTTTGTAAATTTTCTAATTTTGTGTATTTATGGATTTTGTTGATTTGTGTGTGTGTATTTGTCTATCTCTCTGTGTGCTTCTGCTTTCTTTTTTTATTCTATATTTCATTTTTTGCATGTTTATTTTCTAAAGAGAGAGATAAAGAACACGTGGAGCTAGGTGCGTAGAGAGGTAGGGAGGATCAGGGAGAAGATGAGAGAGGATAACACATAATCAAAATACAGTGTATGAATTTTCATTTAAAATTTCAATTAAAAAAGCTAGCACCCATGTAGAATAGAATTTATACAATATTCCTCTTTTGGGGTCTGGGTTACCTCACTCAGGATGATTAGTTTTCTAGTTCCATTCATTTACCTGTAAATTTCATTCTTCTTATCAGCCAAATATTACATTATGTAAATGTACCATAGTTTCATTATCCATTCATCAGTTGATGTCACCTAGACTGTTTCCAATTTCATCTACCATGAATAGATCATCAAGTAACATGGAAGTGCCAATATCTCTGTAGTAGAATGTAGTTTTTTGGTTATATGCCCAAGAGAGGTATAGCTGGATCTTTAGGTAGAACAATTCCCAATGTCCTGGGGAATTGCTACACTGATTTCCTTAGTGACTCTATGAAGTTGGAGTTATCTCCAGTCCCACTCAGACCCGCAGCCACTCAGACCCAAATAAACACACAGACATATACATTATTAAACTGTTTGGCCTAATGGCTCAGGCTTCTTGCTATCTAGTTCTTACATCTTAAATTAACGCATTTCTATTCATCTATAAGTTGTCACATGGCTTGTGGCTTACTGGTACCTTACATCTTGCTTTTCATGGAGGCGGCGACTGGCAGCATCTCCTGACTCAGCCTTCCACTTCCCAGACTTCTCCTCTCTCTTTGTCTCGCCTATACTTCCTGCCTGGCTACTGGCCAATCAGCACTTTATTTATTAACCAATCAGAGCCACACATTCAGAGCATACAGAACATCCCACAGCAGCTCTAAGTTGTGTAGCAGAGGAGAGACTGAGAATGATGAGTGTCTTTTGGAATCTCAAAGCTAACCCTCAGTGGCATACCTCCTTCATATGACCACACTTCCTAATTCTTCCCCAAAATGTCATTAACTGGGGACAAGTATTCATACACGTGAGCCAATGGGGACCATTCTCAATTAAACCACCACAAGCTAATTCTAAAAGAAAAAAAAAAGAAAATATGTGTCTATACATATAATTAATAGGTATTAGATAATAAGTCTTGATTTTCCAATCTTTTTCATTTAAAATTTCTATCCTACATTTCCATCTTGCTTTATAACACATCTATATTTTATTTATTTTCATGGTAATCTATTCATAATATGCATTATTTAGTTGATTTCCAAGGTCAGAGATCTCATAGCTCCTTTACTTTGTCAGTACATATTCTTTAATTATCATGATACTTGAAATTGTATATACCTATATATTTATGATAAACATTATAGAAACACTTTATTTTAAACCTTCATCCTCTCCTTCCAAATTAGGTGAAGAGCACTTAGAAACAACATTGATTAGAAAATTGAGTGACAATGTCATGCTCATTGTGATCTTTATACCAGCAATGTGGTTATATGACTCAGTAGTCTCAGATTTCAAATTGACTCAAGTTCATAGTCTTCAGTTTTTACTCAATGCTGATATTCATGCTCAATATTTTGATAGACTGTGTCTTTGTCAGGGTCATCTAGTGTTCTCAGTCATCATTTTCTATATTCAAATCACCTTCAGTGTTTGAAAAGCATCACTTTTTGTTTTGCTGGAATCATCCCTTTAGAAGTAACCAACTGTATGTTTGGGACACTGTGTGGAAGGTCCTAAGACTCCTTATTCTGCTAGACTGCCTTTAAGTGTTTATAGACTACTAGTAATTTCTCATTAACCTTCTTTACAAACTCCTGCAACTTTCTAATATCTCATTTGTTGCCTATCTTTTACCTTACTGCTCAGAGTTTTATTTTTATGATTATCTTTCAGTTTATCCTTAAAAAATGCCCAGATGGATGCAAGTACTCAAATATTTACCATGATAGAGTATTTCTATGACTGTGGCAAAAATATCACTTCCATCTTAGCCTTGGAAAGAATTGCTCAGCAAAGGACACTAATACAATGAATGTATCCTTAATGGAAATTGCCCTCAAAAGGACTCTGCAAGTTGCCTGTGTTTTTAACCCCTTGTGTTGAAATCACTTTGAGGCATTTTGGCTTTGACTATAGGTTAATAAACATATTTTCCTGATTCTTTGACAAGCCAACAGAAAGTATTTTCTTCAAAAAGAAGTTTGAAATGGTCAACATTCACTTCAAAATTCTAGAGAATTTTATGATTTTACTTAGTTTTCTATTCCCATACTGTCCTCCTTTTCCTCAATGTCTTTCTTTTTATTCATCTTTAAGTATGCATGTGGTGTGATTTACTTCCTCTGAACTTATTCATTATTTATTAATATATCTATGCCTCATTAATGATGTAATTTATCTGTATATTCTTTGTAGTGATTAAGTATTGGGACTATATCAGACATGGACACATAGCAACCAGGATGACAGAAAGGGAAGTGAAATTGTCAGTAGAGTCTGCTACTCTACAGAATGATTTCAAGCAGAGATGTCACAAGGCTGTAAGAACTTACGCAATAGCAACAATATATCTCTCTACTCCATATTTTGAAAAATGTTTCTGCTTTGGCATTTTCATAAACAAGTTACACTACAAATAAGTGAGTATATTTGGATGAATTTTAATTTAATCATTAAAACCATTTAAATATTTTTCTTCACAGATCATATGTACCTATTGTATGTAATCTTTCTGTTTTCCCTTTATTATCTTAGTTTATTAGCTTATAAATTTACCAATTAGTCACAAAATTCAGTGTTTTTTTGATAACTATATCAATTCTTGATACCTTGCTTAAATTATTATGTGTCGGTAGAATACAACATACCAGGAAGGAAGTGGGTTCCTGATGCACATGGGATCTGAGAGGAACGTTACATTCACTTTTGCACCTACATCTGTTGAGATGAATTCATCCCATCATGTTGCCGGATATGTATTCGTTTGGTGACAGCTGGTGTCATGGAATATAAAAGATGATAGATTTCAAGTTTTTGGAGAGACTCTCTTGAATTTCTGGCTGAGCCGTAATTACTGAGTAGTAGAAGTAACGGCCATGGCACCTTTTCCCCAATACTCTTGAGGAGATGATATGCAACCAAAGATGGATGACCCAATGTTAGAGAAGAACTTTGGGCTACTTTCCAGGCAGCCAGATATCCCTGTTATTAGGTAACATTACAACATTTTGGGGTCTTTGATGGCGTTAAAGACTGAATAGTTAAACTTATAGTATTCCTTAGTTTTGATAAAAGGTAAATTGGGTATAAAACTTTATACTCAAAAAGCTAAGATAAATAATAGAGCACTTCTGTAACTTTGCCAAATACAAATGGACTCAATATTATAAGTGTAATTTTACTTGATAACTGTTTTGGTTATATATAACTTTACTATGTTAAAGTTAAAACCTTCCTTTTAATTAGACAAAAGGGGTAAATGATGTGGAGCCACCTTTGTACACTGTAAATATGTTTTACTCTCATTGGTTAATAAAGAGCTGACTGGCATATAGCTGTGCAGGAAGGGACTAAATGGGAAAATAAGACTAGGAGGACACTGGGAAGAAGGAAGGTAGAATCTGAGGAGTCTGAGGAGTACTGAGGAGACGCAGAGGAAGCAGGAGATGAGCATGCCATGCTGAAAAAAAAGTGCCGCCATATGTCAGAGGGTAGATAAGAACTATGAATTAGTTTAAGTTGTAAGAGCATGTTAGTAACATGCCTAAGCTATCAGCTGAACACTTATAGTTAATATTGAGTCTCTGTGTCTTACTTTGGAGCCAGCAGTCCCAACAAAACTCTGCCTACAAGAAGGAATAAAAGAGATCTTGTATCTTCCTAAGTAATAATCAGTTGTAGGAAATGCAGTTACAGTTTCAAGGAGATGAGTTCACAGTCCTTGGAATTTGTTTCCACAAACGAAGGAAGTGGTTCTTAAAAGAAATACAGTACAGACTCATAGTCTATCAAGAGGATTTGCTAAAACTTCTTTATTCTTTTGCATGTATCAGAAAGAACTCTTGCTCTGTCTTTAGGAAATGTCAGATTATGATCCCATTGATCCCATCAGAACCAGATTTAACATTATTTACTAGAGCCTCAAGCCAAAGGCAAACACTAAGAAATTTAATCAAAATACTCTAAATTCTTTAAAATGCAACTGTGCTTTTTTTTTGTTGATATTTAAACTTGTTAAGCATAGACTTTCCAAAGTTAAAGCAATCAATTACTCATTTCTTCTGTCTCCATGTATACACGTACACCAAATAATAACCTTTGTGTTAGGATGAAAGATTAAACACTCATTTAATTTAGCTTAGGCTCTATTTGTTTTTGATTAAGAAGGGAAAAATCTTTTAGAGCACTATAGGTTATTTATGTTTGTTTTGTTCCAGTTATAAAACCAACTAGAACATTTGTGCTTATTGCCATTACTGCTTTGAAAAGTAATTGCATTAAATAAATAGTTGAAATAAAAATGAAAATAATTTAAGAGGTAATAAATTAAATTAAATTAGGTGATTTAGTTATTCTCTAATTGCAACCTCAAATTGGTGGTGACAGAATTGTGAGTGTGTTTTACACATAGTAGGGGATCATGTTTTGTTTCATTCATGTATTAGGGATAAATCTTTGTTAAATTCCAAGTTTATCCAAGGCACAAGAAGGAAAAACACGAATAACGTAAGAGCTACCATAACTGCATTTTGTTACATATACTCATTCACCGTGTAACGTGTTCAAATTTCATGTAGAACTGTGTTATTTTAACATGTGTGGATGACAAAATATCATTCCCCAAAGATATTAGCAAATTAATCCCTAGAACCTGTCCAATATGCTCTATTACATGACAAAAGAAACTCTGCAGGTGTGAACAAGATTCAGAGGTCCTCATCCTGAGACTCTTCTAGATTTTTCCAAGCTGACTCACTCTAGTCACATGATCCTTAGACAACAGGAGAAGCATTCTAGCTGAGCTGACAAGAAAAGAGATATGACTAAGAGATGTCAAGAAGAAATTCAACTCTATGAGTTTTAGAGACAAGA
This sequence comes from Peromyscus aztecus, assembly GCA_902168405.1. Taxonomy (NCBI): domain Eukaryota; kingdom Metazoa; phylum Chordata; class Mammalia; order Rodentia; family Cricetidae; genus Peromyscus; species Peromyscus aztecus. The sequence continues at coordinate 15,752 of CABHPQ010163098.1, read as the reverse complement.
CAGAAGAAAGGAGAAAATGGATGACAGTACCTGGCAACAGAAGGAGATGAGGAACTGGAGGAAGAGTGTATTCCAATAGCTCCCATCCACCTTGATTTTGAATGTGTCATCTTTGTGAGACTTCTGACTTCTGTAACTGTAAGTGTGTATATGTGTGTGTGCTTGTGTGTATATGCATATATATGTACATGTATATACATAATAATTTCAATATATAATATACATATATAAATTATTTATATATAAATTTATAATTATACATATATATTTCAATTTGTGAGTCACAATGAAACCTAGACAGCAGAGGAAGTATTCTAGTTGACCTGACAGAAAAGGAGAAGTGGCTGAGAGGTGTCAAGAAGAAATTCAACTCTAGAAAGTTTAGATACTAGAAAAAAGAAAAAAAAATACATATATTGTTTCAATTTTCCATAGGTGCATTAATTTATAATTTGTTTCAATTTGTTATAGCAGTAATAGTAAACTAAAATAATACATCATATTTCCAAGAGAAATATTTATTGTCTTAAGTATTTATGTTTAACATAAAAACTCATTATATTGGGTAATAAAAACTGAATTGTATTGTGTTTTGCACATTGTAAATACTGTTAAGTTTTCTTGGGAAAGAAGCACATGTAGAATCCTAATCTGCCCCAATTCCTCTATGTAGATTGTTATACTGTTCCACTGAGATTTCATGAACATACCCACCACAGCTCCTGAACATTTTAAATTTTGTCCAGGTGGCAAATTAAAGTCAGTTATAGATATTATCTATGTTAAGAGAAACTAATGATGACATGGAAAATGCCACTTTTATCCAAAAGTTTGTCTTTCTCTGATTTTTGAATATGGAAATATGAATAAAATCATGTTTCTGAATAATCCTTGCAAACTGTAACTTTTCATAAATTTGAGTCTAATAATAGTTGTAGAAGTCACACTCATAAGAAAATGCTAGTAAAACAGGGATAAAGTTTTGATTGGTCTTGTTTTTTAAATCAACTAATGAAGTGAGCTATGACAAAATATTATTCATAGAACAAATATTGTTATTTTAGCTTAAACATGTATATTAGAATGTAAGATTTATAAACTAATACCAACCATTCAAAATTAAGGATAGATTTTTACCATACTCGTGCAGCAGTGTTTTTAATCCTTAATTTCATACTAGAGAGACAATTAAAAATTAGACTGTAAATTATTTTCTCATCTTGTTTAAACCACAGTTACTTATGGTTTAAATTAAAAGTTATATTAGAAATAGAGGTTTAAAGATGTGGAAAATGAGGTTTAAAGATGTGGAAAATATATGTCCATTGGAAAAAATATATATTTATACTTTTGTTAAAGCAACTGAAGATACAGGGATTTTTTAAAGAAAAACCATATCACTATAAATCTATAGTTTATATACACAAAGACCCATAATTTATACATATTTCTTTCTTTTTTTAATTTAAGAAAAATCTTCCACTCATTCTACATATCAACCACAATGATTGTTTTTTGGTGATTATATCTCATTTCTGAAGAGTAAATAATTTTGTTGCAACATTTTTAAAAGCTCAGTATCGCTGGTTCTCTAGAGCAACAGAGCTTACGGAATGAATCTCTCTACATATCCAGAAAGAGGATTTATTAGGATTTTTAAGGGCTGTGGTCCAGCTAATCCAACAATGGCTGCCTACGATGGAAGTTCCACAAATCCAGTGGTGGCTGGATATCTCAGGAGGGCTTCAGTGACACTGAAATCTTGATGAAGTAAGCTCTAACACCAGTGAAGCCAAGGGCTTGTTTGCAGGTATGGGAGCAAGAAGGAAAAGAGAGAGCTCCCTTCTTCCATGACTTTTGTATAAGCTGCCCGCCAGAGGTGTGGTCCAGATTCAAGGTGGGTCTTCCCATCTCAAAAGTTCTTGAAAGGTTTAGCTTTCCACCTCAAAGATCCAGATGAGAAAAGTTTTCCTACTTTAAATGACTTAATTAAGAAAAAAATTCCCTCACAGTTGTGGACAATCATTTGGGTTTTAGTTAATTTCAGATGTAGTCAAGTTGTCAATCAAGAATAGTCATCAGAGACGGCAAACCTATGAGGTGACTCTCTTACATTTTTTGTTGTTGTTTTTGAGAACTACTTTGGTACTGATACCTTTGAGTTGCCCATTTTTTGGTTTTGTTTTGTTTTGTTTTGTCGTTTTGTTTTTCGAGACAGGGTTTTTTCTCTGGATAGTTTTCATGCCTCTCCTGGATCTCACTCTGTAGACCACGATGGACTCGAACTCACAGAGATACGCCTGGCTCTGCCTCCTGAGTGCTGTGATTAAAGGCGTGTGCCACCATTGCCTGGCATTGTTTAAAAATTAGAACAATAGACAGTAAATGTTTTTCTAGCCTTGTTTGCTGTCCCAACTACTTTGTACATCTGGAGCTGTGGTGAGAGAAGGACAGCAGAAGTCTTAGAAGCAAAGACAGCTGGGTGGAATCTGAGTATTTTATTTACACATACAGGTGTCCATTAGACGGGGCTGTGTCTCAACCCATCTTTAGGAACTGACATTCGCTTATCTTTTCCACAATATAAATCAGTTTCATTCTAAGGATGTTTTTCACTCCTGCGACACTTCTTAGCCTCTTCCCCAGCTCCCACTTTGGGTATTAAAAAAACAGGCACAATACTAATGTTTTGAGAAAAAAAAGTAAAAATATTTTTAGAGGAAAATTAGTATTTTGCTATTTTTTAAGAATTTCATACACAGGTATTTTCTCTTATTTCCAACACTCCCTCTCCTACATCCAAATGTTCATGATGGTCCTTCACCCAGGATTTTTATAAACAGTTTTGCCAGTTAATTGTCTTTTGTCCTTTATGGCAATTTGAGTCATGTAGATATTCAATATTTTATTTAATTAAATATATTTTTACTCCTGTAGACTGTAAACCTTGGCCCAATTGTAGCTGGAGAGCTTCTCTCCAGGTCCCACCAAGCCCCCGCAGTCCCACAACCTACGTATAAAATAATCACTCAGACGCTTATATTACTTATAAACTGTATGGCTGTGACAGGCTTCTTGTTATCTAGTTCTTCCATCTTAAATTAACCCATTTCTATTGATCTGTAAGTTGCCACATGGCTCGTGGCCTACCGGTACCTTACATCTCACTTGTCATGGCAGCGTCTGGCAGGTCTCTCTGCCTCAGCCTTCTACTTCCTCCAATTCTCTTCTCTGCTTGTCCCACCTATACTTCCTGCCTGGCTACTGGCCAAGCAGTGTTTTATTTATTATCCAATTAGAGCAACACATGTAACATACAGAACATCCCACAGCACCCAATTAAAACTATTTTTTGTAATGTTTGATGAGTAAGTGAGAGTTAATTTCCTCTGTGATGCAGTCACTGCTATGTGGCCCATGATCCTGAAATAACTGCTCACTTCTGCTCTGGTACCTAATCTATTTAATCTCATTGGTTTATCAACAAGATTACTCAATGCAGTTTACCAACAAACCAACCAAACAAAAATCAAAAAACAAATAAACAACAAAATTCAAATCTCTTTTTTCTCTGGTTATAAATAAATTCTGAGTGTAGTCTCTACATTTTTCCTTACATAAAACCATTTGAACTTACTTGAAGATTATAAACAAACAAAAAATAAAGAAGCTATTGAATATTATTGAAATTAATCAGGCTTACTTCCAATGATTGTCCTGATCAGAGGAAGAAGAGGCCTTATTGTGAACCCAGCTTACACTGAGACAACAATTTCCTCATTCTAAGTGTAGAAGTCTTCTACAAAGCCATACATCTAAAAACAGTATCCACAAAAATGTGTATTTTAATATTTTTTTGTTTGCCTATTTTTATCACAAATGGAATTCTTTTCCAGTATATCCCCTCCAGCACCCAGAAAGTTAAAATCTAACTACATCTAACCTTCTGCTAAACATTGTGATCATTCAGCAGTAAATAATATTGAGAAGAAAGAGAAGGATAAAAGGATGGAGCACACAAAAGCTGGAGAAAAGGACAGAGGCAGGAGGCAGGTAGGAGGAAACCAAGCATTCAAATACTGTAGTGTAAACAATCATCACCGCACAATAAGGATATGACTCATATCCTCAATGATGCTTTAGGAAATTGATTAGATAAACCTTCATAAAGCTAAAAATTGAAAAATGATTGACTGGAATTCAGTCATTCCTAATTTTGCTCTAGCTTAAGACTTCCTTTCACAATTATCCCTACCTTTTAATCCCTTACTTTAAGAATTCTAAGAGAATAGTTACTATTTGTCTGACTAGAAAATGACACTGAAAACATGATTAAACTTTCTAGACTATAGAGTATTGAGTTTTATACCAAACTCTGAAAATAATGTACTTTTCTCCCATCAATATTTTATTGATTAAAAACTTCTCTCCAATAAAGTTTATATACATATATTCTCCAAACTTCATTCTCCCATGATACGGATTGTCAAGGGTAAAAATCTAATGAGAAAGATGGAGTCTTTAAATAACTAGAAATAATGAGCATATGGTGAGATTTATTTATGTTCTCACCCATAAGGTTATAATGTTCAAGGTACTAGCTCCCATGTAAAAGATTTTTCACTAAGATGATCAATCTTTATTGTAAATTTAGAATCATGATGTAAAGATAGTTTTGGGTGTAGATATGAGGACGTTTTGGGATTTATTATAGTGAGGAGGAAAAACCTCTTCTGAATGAGGGCAGACTCATTCCACGGGCTGTGTTGTAGACTAAATAACAGGGGAAAGCGAGCTGAGCACCAACATTCATCACTCTCTGCTTCCTGCCTGAGAATGAGTCCTGAGCAGCTCCCTGGAGCTCCTGCTGCATGTACTACCAACCAAGATGGACTGAATTCTCAAACTGAGACTGAAAAATAAATTCTTTCTTTCGAAAGTTGTATTTACAAGTTAGTCTGTCACAGAAATGAGAAAAGTAATTAAAATAATCTTCATAAAAATTATATGGAGAGTACAAAAATCTGCTAGGTCTGTTGAATTGAAATTAGTCATTTTCTGTAATGTTTTCTATAGATATTTTAGAAAAAAAGAGGGGGGAATACATGTGGTAAACTTAACTTCACCATTTTGATAAAATTGTGAAATGATGCTCATATTAAAATGTTCTTAATCAGTCTTTGAGTTAGCAGAGCATCTGTTGTCCTTGTAAGTGTGTCATGGGCCAGAGTAAGTTTATTGTTGTCTGCAGAACAAAACACATGTGAAATAAGGGCAAATAAACTCATACTCTTTGAACTGAAGCAAGAATCTTTAAGGATAAAGCTGTTAAATTTCACTTCCCACAAACAGACTGAGTCCCAGAAAACAGGCAAGGGTCACTTTGAGTCCATACAATATCAGGATTTTAAAAGTCATCTTAAAACTTCAGAAGTGTGAACTATTTAAATAAGTATGAACTTATTGAAAAGAAAAAAAAATCATTTGCTAGGCAAGCAGGAAAAATGGTAAGCAGCACGCTCTGCCTATAAGGTAGTGTAGAAACATAAGAAATTAGAGAATTCATCACTTTATGTTAATTTTTTTTACAGATGACCACATTGAGATTTGAGAAGCTGAGAGGTTTTATTATGCATAGGAAACCAATTGAAACCACAGCTTTATTCTGTAGTTAGCCCATTTATTCTCAGAGTGTCTCCACCCACAGTGTTATCTTAGTCTCCATCCAGATGTGCTTAGAACAATGGAAGTGCAGCAGCAAGCACAGAGAGAAGCTTGAATAAAGAGAAAATGAATGTGAGAGGCATAAGAATGGACCACCACACATCCATGGACTACCCCACATCCGTGGACTTGAATACATAAAGTTCTTACAAATGATAGAAAAGAAATGATAAATTAGGACAGAAATAAAGTTTGAGAAAGACTTTTTGAATAGATGACATACATTTGCCTTTACTTTCCTTGAGTATAGATTAGTCACATCCTTCTAGATCATAACAGATGATTTTTGAACTTTAGATGAAGTCCAGAAGATGCCTGAATGTTCTCTGTAAATTGAAACTGTGATTCTTACAAGTTTTCTGATCAGGTATATAAAGTGATATGACAGAAGTAGTAATATGGTAGATGTCTGAATTCAAACTCAGCTAAACAAGCTCAAAGAAACTAAACATACTCTCTACTCATTGCATATATTTTCCTTTCTTCTCCCAGATTCAGGAAGAGCCAGTGTTCTATAATTCAACAGGGTAATTGTAGAGATTCTTTGAATAGCATTGAAAAACCTGTGCATAAAGTGTTTTGCTTATTTAAGTCCATTAGTTCAGTTGGTACTTTGTCGTTTCATGAAACTCAATGACATTTTTAAACAGATATATTCCATTCCTCATAGCAAATTATGCTATCTCTGACAAGGCCCTGAATATTCTTATGCAAATTATTGTCTATATTGGCCAAACAACTGGGAAAATGTGAAAGCACCCTGTGTAGCACAGAGGTCTACCATTCTCCTGACACTCCCCCAGTGAAAGCAGTGTTTGGACTTTCTTTCCCCATCTTTGGGTTCTTTGCAGGTTTAAACTTCTCTGCCATGTGGATTTGGTGTGCATTTTATCATACAGTATTCATTATAATACATTCATGTAATCTGGAAAGGTTTCTATTTTATATTCAGTCATCTAGGAAATGTAATTATTCTGGCCGTGTGCCCCTCTGACAGCAAAATTGCAAGTTAGCATGATAAACTGTAGAATGATTTGGGGGAAAGAGAGAAGATAAAACGAGAGAAAAAACATTTGCATAGTGACATCTCAAGAATAACGTTAGATGTCAAATAAAGCCTAGATCCTTCGTCATATAGATGGATTTTCTCCCGGCACTTATTTAGCTTGTCATATTTCCTTTGAAATTGTATACAATGTATTTAACTTTGCAAAAGATTATTTTCTAGTAAAAATATATGATCCTTAACATCTTTCTCTGTGTTGTAAACACCACTGAGAGTCTGAATATGCAAAACACTGTAACTATGAAATGTATTAGAGGTAAATCAGTAAGACTATGTGTCCTGAAATACTTTTATGGAGTGCTGGAGTGCTGTGTGTGCACCATTGTGTGACTCTAATCTGTATCTACACAATCCAGACATTGATGGATGGTGGTTATAGTTACTGCTTGACAGTAACTACAAGAAACTCTAAAATACCACTTGCTTACTTTTTCAAAATACCATTGTCAGTGTTTGCTGCTAATTCAAACAGCCTGGGAAGGTCTTCTGCTTGACATTTTCTTGCAGACTGTCTCTGAGCATGATTGCTTTATTTTTGATAAAAATTATATAAAAATCTTACTATATTAAATCACATGTTATCAAATCTTACTTCAAAGTAGATAAATTCCCATCAAAATTCCAACACAATTTGTTTGTTTGTTTGTTTTTTTCGAGACATGGTTTCTCTGTGTAGTTTTGGTGCCTTTCCTGGAACTCACTCTAGCCCAGGCTGGCCTTGAACTCACAGAGATTCACCTGCCTCTGCCTCCAGAGTGCTGGGATTGAAGGCGTGTGCCACTATTGCCTGGCCCAACACAATTTTTCACAAACCTTGAAAGGAAAATACTCAATTTCATATTGAAAAACAAAAATCCTAAGATAGCTAAAACAATCTTGAACAATAAAAGAACTTTCAGAGGTATCTTCATCCTTGATTTCAAGCTGTACTACAGAGCTATATTAATAAAAACTGCATGGCATTGACATAAAAACAGATACATAGAGCAATGCAATGAAATGCTCTCTTTAGGACGTCTTTAATACCACCTCTGGAAGATGTGAGGATCACAGGATGCAATGACAGATATGATGATGCTTTACTAATACGTGAGCTAGTTCCTGATGAGGGCTCACAATGGGTCACCTGATTGACAAAGCCAGTGGAGTAAAGTGAAGGGAGTGCCACATGAAGCATCTTCTACAAATTCTAAACAGAGATTGTAGTCTCTGGCCTAATGGTAAAACATAACTAATGGAGGCATGTTGCTATTTTCCTGCCTGACCCACAGTCAGGACAAATCTCTCTCACCTGCCAGTCCCACAGCCTATCAGACCCAACCAAGTAAACACAGAGACTTATATTGCTTACAAACTGTATGGCCGTGGCAGGCTTCTTGCTAACTGTCCTTATATCTTAAATTAATCCATTTCTATTAATCTATACCTTGCCACGTGGCTCATGGCTTACAGGCATCTTCACATGCTGCTTGTCCTGGCGGTGGCTGGCTGTGTCTCCTTCCACCTTCCTGTTCTTTTCTCCTCTCTGTTAGTCCCGCCTATGCTTCCTGCCTAGCCACTGGCCAGTGTTTTATTTATTGACCAATAAGAGTAATTTGACATACAGACCATCCTACAGCAGAGGCATGAGTTCTTAAAAAAATAAGGCACAATTTGGAATGCAGAGAGTAGCATTCTTGTCTGAGAAAAAGAAACAAAAATGTTGACAACATGAGATTAAAGTTGCTACAGCCCTCCCTCATCCATCCCTGTGTGTTCAGTAGAAACTCAAATGCTAACATTATTAAATCAAAGCATAGAATCCCATATATTTCCCAAGATAGAGATAACTACACACAGCTTCTGTTATGACATTCTCACTTATACAAAGGAGATCTCAAATTGTGTAAATCTAAAACGTAGGATCTTCTCTCTGCCAATATTGTTACTCATTGTGTCGTTTTAATTTCAAGTGACATCAACATTCATCTGCATTCCCACATCACAAATGAACCTTCTATCTCTCTCCAGCACGTCATGTATATTCAATCATGCACAATTAGGTTCTACTTCATAGGTATATTATGCCCCACATCCAAATATATGCACACACACACACACACACACACACACACACACACACACACGTCTCCAAATCTTTCATTAACCATTTTATATCTCAGTCCTTCAGGAAACTCTAAGTTTCTATGTAATCAGTTTTACCTATTATACTGTTGTCCATCAAGTTGTTTAATCACTCTCCTAAAATAACAGCATGAGTTTGTCATTTGTTTTACAACTGGTTCTCTCTCTTCCCATTGTTTGTGTAACACACCAATCTCTCTTTGCTGTGGGCAGCTTTCTTTTGATTGGCTGTTGTATTTCCTACTAAATTATTTATCTAGCTGTCCAATATTTACTGCCCTTTAAAAAATCTATTTTAGTTCATTTGCTATTAGGTCACTTATACAACCCAATGGCTTCATTATGGGAGTTTCATGTATATTTTTTTGGTTTAATCTTCCTTACTTCCTTCCCTTCCTTAGTCCTCTGTCTTTCTCTTCTTTTCTGCTCCTACCAGCTAGTTTCTTTCTTCATGTCACATGTATTCTGTTTTCTTCTTCTTTTTCTTTTCTTTTCTTTTCTTTTCTTTTCTTTTCTTTTCTTGTTTACTCAACATTCCCTAAAGACCTGTTTTATCCCTGTAACAATTCTCTTTTTAGTTTCATGACCCACATATCTAGGCAACTACCCAGGGTTAGTGAGGTCATGGAATTTAGAGGAAAACCTACTACTGAAACTTCACTAAGTCAGCATAACACCTAACTAAATTCTAAAAGTTTTTCTTGTATCCATAGCTCACCACTAATTGGTTATTCAAAGTTACACCTTGGTGAGCAACTCTAAATGACTCAGCATATTCATTCTCTCTCTCTCTCTCTCTCTCTCTCTCTCTCTCTCTCTCTCTCTCGTGTGTGTGTGTGTGTGTGTGTGTGTGTGTGTGTGTGTGTGTGTAACAATGAGTGCTGTGGGATGTTCTGTATGTTAAATATGTTACTCTGATTGGTTAATAAATAAAATACTGATTGGCCAGTAGCCAGGCAGGAAGTATAGGCAGGACAAGGAGAGAAGAGAATTCTGGGAAGTGGAAGGCTGAGGCAGAGAGACGCTGCCAGCTGCCATGATGAGAAGCAACATGTTAAGATACCAGTAAGCCACGAGCCACGTGGCAACTTATAGATTAATAGAAATGGGTTAATTTAAGATATAAGAACAGTAAGCAAGAAGCCTGCCATGGCCATACAGTTTATAAATAATATAAGTCTCTGTGTGTTTACTTGGTTGGGTCTGAGCAACTGCAGGACTGCCGGGTGAGAGAGATTTGTACTGACTGTGAGACAGATAGGACTGGAGCAAACTCCAGTTACAAGTGAGAGTCAAAGAAAAGGAGATGACAAATTTGAAAGGGATTGAGGAGGTCATTGCAGGTCTTAGAGGAAGGTGACATGGGCATCTGGAGAGAGGAAAGAGAAGGAGGCAAATGAAGTAACTATATTATAATTTAAATAAAAATTAAATTACAATCTATGATGCATAAGAAAGAAATGGTATTTGACATTTTGGACATGGGTTCCTTCATTTAAGATAACTTCTGATCACAGGATTTTTCCCTGGTACATGAGCTGGCTTTCTGGATCCCATTACCTATGGTCGAACACTTTGCTCACTCTTGATGCAGTGAGGAGGGGATAGGCCTGCCTCAACTATCAGGCTTAGCTGTCCCCTCCTATGGGAGAGCTTACCCTTTTGGAGGAGAGGATGAGGGGTTGGTCAGGGAGGGGAAGGTGGGGGGGGAGTGAGAGGAGGAATGAGAGAAGGATCTGCTGTTGGTATGGAAAATGAATTAAAAAAAAACACATTAAAAAAAAACCCAACTTATGGTTCTACCTATTTTTCTTCCAAATTTACAATTTAATTTTTTTCTTTAAGGCTGACTAATTTACTGTTGTGTATTTGTATATTTTCTTCATTATCTGTTGAATGATTATATTTGCTCCTTTCCTAGCTATTATGGATAGTTAAGAAATGGACAAGTAAATAACATATTAAAAACTCTGTGGCAGACTAAGAGTCCCTTGGATATGCACCTCACAGTTGTATAGAGGTATCATGAGATATGTCAAAAAATTCTACTTTTACTCATTTGAAGAACCTCCATAGTGATTTCATAGTGGCTATACAGGTTTGTACCACTGAGAACATTTCACCAGCAGGTAATAAGGTTTGTTCATCTCTTACAAACTTGCCAGTATTTGTTACTTGTTATATATGCATGGATATATATATATATATATATATGTGTGTGTGTGTGTGTGTGTGTATTATGCATATATATATATTTGTGTGTGTATTTAATTGAAATAAAATTAGATCCATTTGCCGCTTCCCCTTTCCTTCCCCCAGCCTCTTACCAGCTACACACCCATGCCAACTCAAGTTGATAGTCTCTTTTTATTTATTGTTGTTATCTGCACAGAAATACATACAACTACACATGTAACATTATATATATATAAATACAAACACATATATAGGAATGTATGTGTATGTACAAGCATATATAAATATAACCTATTTAGTCTGCTTGGTTGTTGTGTGTATATGGTTTCAGGTTTGATCATTCTTGATTTGAGAGCAAAAAGGGGCCTCATCCCTGGGAGAGGCTAATTCCCTCCCATCAATAGGTAGCTGTCTATAGTCCTTTCTCTAGGGGTATTATCTTGTGAAGTTTTGCCCTTTGATTTAATATGGCCATCGATATTGCCATTGTTCTGGTCTTGGTTTTTTGCAGCTATTTCTAGGAGAGACTGTTTCACAGTTGACTTTCTGGTCTTTTGAGTCATACACTCGTTCTGTTTCCTGTTCTGTAATATTCTCTGAGCCATAGATATGAGGCTGTGATGTGAATGTATCCATTGAGGCTAGGCTCCACCATGTCTTTTGGCATACCTGTGGTGTGTCTGGTTGTAGTTTTCTGTGATGATCTCCATTTTTTATAAAGAAAGGCTTCTATGATGAGGACTGGTAGCGATACTTAACCTGTGGGTGTAAGGATACGATTTAGAATTAGTAAGAAACTTTACTGGTCTACAACAGTGTTGGTAGTGGATTTTTTTTCCAAGGCCCATCACCTCACCAGCCTTGAGAAGCTAGCTAGGTGTCCAGTCCTGGGCATTATTTCTCTCCTGTTGTGTGGGTCTTGAGTTCAATTAGACAGCTGTTGGTTGCCACCAACATGTGAGGCAACTTTTTGCAACTTGCCATCATGGTAGCTATTACGGTTCATTACTGTTACAGCTTTGTAGAGCTGTTTAATAGCTTTCCTCTCTTGGCAGATTGCACAGTATTTTCTGTAACCATGGAAACTAGACATCAGGGGAAAAGTTTTCAGGTCAAATACAGCTCCTCTCATCTAAGTCTTGCAACGTAAGTGTGTGGTGTCGTCTGCAACAGGGCTTTATCTTGAACTTAAAAAGGCAATCTATGGACATATCAATAATCTATACTGTTTGTGGAGTCACTTGATATATTCAGACCAACCATTCAAAATGAGGTTTCTCCTGCCCTGGACCTGTGTTTCTGTTAGTCTATGCTTCTTGGGGGGAGCATTGTCAGCCTAAATACCTGAACTTCATGTGTATATATACATATGTATGTATGTATATATATATATATGTGTGTGTGTGTGTGTACATATATATGTGTGTATTATATATATGTATATATATATAATTTTAAGTAAATATAAGATAATAAGATTGCTTAAGGCTTTGATGTTATAAGTTCCTCATTACCTCCTCTGTCTTTATTGATCTCCCCCAATCCTTCCCCATCGGAGGCCGCTTCATCTTTCTGTTGCACACACTCCATATCACATGTATTCTTCAGTTACCTTCCAAAGTGCAACCCTCCCACCCCATCTTCCCCACCTATGGTCCTTTTATTGTTTCCTGTCTATGAGGTTATTCCATGTTGCAGGCTCCCATCTGAGGATTTGGAGTTAGGAACCCCAGATGAGAAACAACACGTAGTGTTTGTCTTTCTCAGTCTGAGTTACTCACTCAATATTATCTCTCCATTTATCAGCCGCTTTCGTTTTTCTTTACAGAGGAATTTTACTCAATCATGTATATGTACCATATTTTCTTTATCCATTCTTCTGCTGAAGGACACTTAGGTTGTTTCCATTCCCTGGCTGTTGTGAACAGAGCAGCTATGAACATTACTGAGCAAGTATCTGTGGAGTATGATGTCGAGTCCTTTGAACATACTGGGCTACATGCTAATTTTTTTTTGCCTTTCTGAAGATTGTCCATGCTTATTCCCAGAGTCTCTACACCAATTTGCACTTCCACAGTGGAAATGAATGAGGGTTCCTCTTTCTTCACACCCTGGTCAGTATTTGTTTGCAGTTGTTTGGTTGGACTTAGCTATTCTGACTGTGATGAGACAGAGTATCAAAGTTGATTAGCAATTCCTAATTGCTGAGGCTCGTGAACACAATTTGAAATATCTGGTAGCCATTTTTCCTCTATTAAAAAATCTCTGTTTAAATCTTCCAGTTTTTCAGTTGGGTCATCTGTTTCCTTGACTCTTTGTGTTTTGAGTTCTTTGCATATTTTGGAGATTAATCCTCTGTCAAATGTGTATTTGGTAAAGATTCTCTCCCATTCTATTCTTTTCTCATTTAATTAACTGTTTCCTTAATTTTAGTTTTTTCAGGCCCCAGTTTTTCTTTTCTTTTCTTTTTTTTTTAAAGACAGCAATTTTGTCTGTGGTAGAATCTATAGCAATTGTAACTTGCATTTCCCCTATGTCTTAATATATATGACATTTTCTCAAATATGGCTTAGAAATTTCTAATTATTATTTTAAGAATTAGTAGTGTACTTAGATGTGTATGTGTGCGTGCATGCACACATGATACATACATACACACATACATATATATGTGCATACAATATGTACATACACATTATAGATATTAGCCCCGTGTCTGTGGCATCACTGGAAAAGGTGCTCTCTCATTCTGTAGGCAGTCTCTTCATTTTATTGATAATTTCTCTTGCTTTTCAGAAGCCTTTTCATTTTTCTTTTGTGTGTTATTAGAGTCCTATCCAGAGAAGTTCATAGTTAATGTTTATGACCATGTCTTGAAGTGCTTTTCACTTTAGCAATCATCTTTTATACTTTATATTTAGATCTTTCATTCATTTTGGATTGATATTTTTGGTACCAGATGAGAGATATGAGTCTAATTTTATTCATCTCTTTGTAGACATATAACTTTTCCCTTCTACATATGAAGAAATTACTGTCACCACTTTACTTCAAACTGTTCTAGAAAATACAAGTGAATCATTACCAAACTTTTATGAAGTAATTATTATCTTCAAACCAGATAATAACACAACAAAGAATAAAAAATATATAGACCAAGTTTTCTGACTAACATAGATGCAAGAGTACACCAATTGATTATTCAATAACCAATGGTCAGCCCTGAAAAACATTATTATGAGGAGCATTATTCAGAGTGAGCAGATTATAGTTAGAACTATATGTGTACATATATGCTCACATGCATTTATCAATGATGAAAAGAAGAGGTTATGAATTTGAAAGAGAGCAAGGAAAGTTATATGTGAGCATTTGGATGTAGAAAAGGCAAGGGAGAAGTGATGTAATTATATTATAATCTCTCAAAAAACATGAAATGCTGAAAAATAGTAATCAACATGATGCTTTTGGAAGAGGAAGACTTAGGAAATAATTGTTGGCAAACCTAAGTCTTCATGGATGGAATAAGTGTCCCACACAGAAGAAGTTCAGAGAGCTATCCTTTTCTTCTCCATATGCAAGAACATAAAGTATCATGTTAAGTTTACACATCACAACCAAATTGATTTTTTCCAAAGGATAGCTTAACACAGCCAATTCAAAAAATGTAATATGCAGAATAGGTACCCTTAAGGACAGAAATTACAAAGTCATCTTAGTAGATGAAATAAACATTTGACAAAGTTGAATTTGATCACAATAAAAGCACTGAAGAAATTAGCCTTAGAAGGAACAGATCTCAAAACAATAAAAGCTATTTACAACAAACTAATAGTCAATATCTTACTAAATGGGATAAATTGGGAGCATTTCATCTAAACTATGGGACAGCATAAGAATTACTACTCCATCCACTCTTATTCAGTATGGTACTGTAGGTATTCAATAGAGAAATCAGATAAGATTTTAAAAAAATGAAATGGATGAAATCCAGAAAGGAAGAAGTAAAATTGCCTGCACTTGTAGATGACATGCTTCTCTATTTGGAGGACCCAGTAGACTGTAGCAGGACTGTTGCAGAACAGATTAATATCTGTGAAGGAGTAGGATATTTAGTGTGTTTCTGTGAAAGACTATTTCAGAAATTTTGAATGCATTAGTGAAACAGTCAAATAAGTTTCCTGCCACTTGATGTGTCTTGCCTCAAAACATCAGTTCCTCACTATCAACTTTTGACATTTGAGTAAATATTTGTCTCTGAGATTATTTTTAATTAATGCGTCATCTCCATTTGTTTCCCAATTCCAAAGGTAACCTGTTTTGGCCAACCTTCTGTGACATTGCCCTCAACTCTGCCCAGTGCACCATAGCTTCAGCCTGGTGCTCACTGCTTCTGTTAAGATTCTCAGAGCTCTATTCAGAATGGCTGCCTTTTTATTATTATTTCATTTTATGGTACAGTCTGTATTCAGTATTTTCCTATTTCTAATGAAGTAATACCTGAGGCAGTTAGAGCCTAAATATTTTATATCCTATTACCTGTAACAATATGTGACAAAATTCATTGTCAAGTAATTTGGAATGAAATTTTACCTATTTTTATCATCTCATCTTTTAATAACTACTTCTAAAACTATAGTTA
>CABHPQ010163097.1:0-24936 GCA_902168405.1 Peromyscus aztecus | reverse complement strand
CACTGTGTTTGTACAAGGTAAATATTTCCCTAGCAGTAAATAGGCAGTTAAAATTCAGAACTTTTTATGGCCTTGGATCTTATCCATTTGACTAATACCATCTAGGTGGATGGTTTGAGGGAGGCAAAGGTATGCACCTTAGACAGAATGACCTGGATTCTGAAGAATCTGGGGCCTTGGGAATGAGGGAGTGGGGCTGGTCCCCACCAGGGCCCTACCTGTCACAAACAGTCTCTCTTGGAATCGCTGATCCCCCCCCCTGACCTGCCCTGGAATTTTTACAATCCCAGCCCCTCCTCCGTGGCAGACAATGAAGGAGAGGGCGTGGTGGCTTTAACATTGTGCACACACATGGGTGTTTAAGGTGGACTTTCCTCACCACTGTCTCTAGTTTACTGCCCCTGTAGATTCCTGTGTGGGAGGCTAGACAGGAGCTGGGCCTGAGCTCTGGTTGTGTGAGAAATAAAAGAGATACTGTTGATGCTTGCCAAGTGTAAGCAAAAGATAAAGGTTTTAAGATTGCAGTTTCTGCCCTGGTACTTCAAAACCAGGCGGCACGTGGAGGTAGAAGGTTAGTTCTGGTTCTTGGTCCTTTTCTGTCTTCGGAGCCATTTCAGAGTCTAGATCTGGCAGGATGGCCTTTAGGGTCTCCCGGGAGTGGAATTACTGCTAAAATTCCAAATTAATTACTGACCGGTCACTGGCGGGCTTCAGCTGCGCCATACTGTTCGTGTGTCTTCCCCTGTGTTTTTCCTCAGGATTCTGATTTTTAAAAAACTCTCCCAAATCAAAATTTAGAAGTCAGACCAAACGATTCAAGATCGATGCGAGAGAATGACATCTCACCATCCACCTCTGCCCAAAAGCCAAGGGGCTGGGGGGCCTGGTCCAGAACACACTCGGAGCGGTGGGACAGTGTGGACTACACTGCCCCCTCGTGGTGGTGACGCGCGAGGCAGGCGAGGCTCGCGCCCGCCCACGTAGCTTCTAGGCGCTAGCTGGGCTGCTTGGCGGGCATTCTCTCCTACAGCCTCCTTGTTCAGATGCCCTCTGCCTCAGCCCTTTCTATTTCTACAGCTCTTCTGCACACGCCTCTTATCCCTACTCTTTACTTAACTTCTTCGGATGGTGTAGCCTGGCTCCAGTGGGGGCTCACTGATATTAGGACAAATTCTAAACGAAACATCTTTTTGGGCAGCTGATATTATGTGTGGCCTGTACAAAGGTCCTGAGGTGGGGCTTGTCTTTTAGGAACTAAGGGCAGGGGAGAGGGGATGTATGAGCGGAGGGTGACAAGGGCTGGTATGGGCCTTGTGCTGATCTTGAACATTTATGGTCAGTGTGCTGTCTGTTTTGAAGGACGGAGTGTGTGTGGGTGCTGCTCAGACTTTACATGTGATTAAACTCCATGTGGCAGGTGTGCGGTCATTGAATTACTTAGCAGTAAGTCAGCTGGGAACATGTAAAGGGGCGTCTTGGTTTGTTGTAGCCAGGGATGATGGTGTGGCCTGTGGATATGGAGGGAGAAAATGACACCAGAGGTCTCCTCAGTTGATTCAGACAAGGAAGAGCTAAGGGATGCCCATCTGGCGCCTGACTGGAAACAGTATGGAGTTAGAATCCAATAACATTTTGGACCAGACTTGGGGAGGGAGGGGTGATGTCACAGGTCGGTGGGGGTAAGCTGGGTTAGAGCTTTGACAAGATGATGGGGACCTAGCTAGAAGGCTTTGCACTCTACTGACGGCCCATAACAGCAGCCTAGAGGAAGGAGGCCTTCTGGGATTTCTTGTGTGGCCCCAGGGCAGGGACTCAGTTGCCCTCCCTGAGTTCTGGTTCACTCCGTTCATTTTAGGACCTGGCTCCGGCAGGTGGATAGAAAGACCAGTGAACACAGGCAAGTGAGATGCTTGCAGTTTATTGCAGAGAGGGAGACTGGGCTGGTGCGGGAGGTCAGGGGGCACAGGGCAACGGCAGGGCTCTTAGCAGGGGATATCTTCGAAGTCCGGTGCGCCTTAGAAGCTTGGGTCTTGATTACACAGGTTGCTTGTTAGGATTATCTCCTAGAATAAAGAAACAAATCCCCCACATTATGGTGAGTGAACCTCAGAAGTAGATGGAGCACACAGACTTAACAGAGACAAAAGCTGCGGTACGTTCTGCGAGGAACTCAGTGTGGAAGGCCTCAGATGGCTTTCTTAAAGGCCTTAATAAAAAAAAAAAAAAAAGGCAGGCAAAATGGCTTGGCTGTAAATGCTCCTGCCAATCGAACCTGACCACCTGGGTTTGATCCACAGGACCCACATGGTGGAAAGAGAGAACTAATTCCTTAAAGATTGTCCTCTGACCTTCACATGTGTGACACATACATACACACTTACACTAAATAAATAAAATTATTGGGGGAAAAAAATCGGTGGAGCTGGGTGTGCTGGTGCAAGCTTGTATTCCCAGCTATCCAGGAGGCTGAGGTAGGAAGAACACTTGACCCCAGGAGTTTGAGGACAGTGAGGGTAGCTCAGAGAGACACCCCCCCCCAGCAAAAAACATCGCGCGCGCGCGCGCGCGCGCGCGCACACACACACACACAGTAGAAGAAGGCAAGGGGCATGACAAGGCTATTCATCAGCATTGTAGCCCCCACAATGGTCTGACACTGTACTTGGGGAACCACTTAGAAGCATCGTGAGTGACGGATGTTGCATACCGAGAGCTTCATGATGTTCACTCTGGTCTTCTCGGGGAGGGTGTCCACCAGCTTCTTCAGCTGCATCCCTGAATTTTGCAGATCTGAGCCAGGGTTGTAAAACTTCAGGGCTGCGTCATAAGTAGACTCTGAGCCCATGAAGAGGTACTCAAGGACTTGAAGAAATCCTGGGCAGGTGTCTGAAGAAGCTGGAGTGCAGGCAAAAGAGAGCACATGGATCCAGCCTCTTCTTTAGAAGCTGGCCAGTGCCCTGCTGGACCAGCCAGTCTGGTCAGCAGGAGATAGCAGCCTTTGAGTGATGGAGTAGGACTGTAAGATCTGGTGAGGTTCCAAGCATGGAAATCTGGCACCATGTGAGCACTCCTAGGTTACAGCCAGCTTTTGGCTTTCCTGAGCTGCCTTTGGATTCCTGGCTTGGGTTGGCCATTGTTCCTGTCATCGTTTTAGATGGAGTGAGTAAGAAGCTGCCAGTCTGACTTTTTCTGCAGCGTGGGGACTGGGAGGAGACCTCTGGGAGCCTTGCTTTCTACCAGAGTGCTCCCCACCCAAGGCTAGTGGTGGTCTGTTACCGAGGGCATGTGACACAGCCCTTATGCCGGTCCAGCATGGTCCCCAAACCTGGCCTGGAAGATGAATGCACACATGTATTCTAGTCTGACTGCACAGTCGGTCTGCAGACAAGCTCATCTCACGTGTTCCCCGCAACAGCCGTGCTGTTTGGATTATGCTGTCTGCTTGGGTGCCTACTCCTGGGAAGATGATTTCCTACCCTGTTTGCCTCCATCTTCTAACCCAGCCTCACATTTCCTGCCCTGGAATTCTCGGCATTGTGTGCAAATTTGGCCTCACTGCTCTGACTCAAGACCCTACTCCTGATCCAAATAGCCACTCCAGCTGGGTATGGCAACTCACATTTGTTATATAATCACAATACTGGGGAGGCTGAGGCAGGATGGCCATGAATTCAGGCCAAAATGAGACCCTGTCTCAAAACCAAAACAATGGTCACTCCAACTTAAACTCTCTCCATAATGTCACCAGGCAGGGTGTCTCATCTTCCAGTGGCTCAGTTTCTAATCTGTAAAATGGGAGCAATATCTGTCCTTCCTTGGGTTATGAAAATGAAAGGGATAGTGTGTAAAGTGGCTGAGGACAGTGACTAGCACATTGTAAGTAGCATTAACTAGTTTTATTGTCAGGGTTTTAATATGTAACTACATTGAAATGCAAATGTCCTGCCAGTCCACCCCTTCACAATATTTTAGCCCTGTCTTGCTGAGCACCCACCTCTGTGCACATCACTAATATCTAATTAATAAACATTTAAATCAAAATGATGTCATTTCCCCTGAAAACAAATAAAAGTATTTGATAAGAACAGCCATTCTCACTTCCCCATGATTTGGGGGGTCTAAATCCACAGGCATTAGGAACCTTTCCAAGTACATTAATTGGGGTTTGTTTTTAGAAAAATAATACAGCATTATCAGAGGGGAGTGGGAGAAGATGATGGAGGGAGAAGATTTCCCAACCCCATTCCCACAGCACAAAATGCCTGGAGGGAGCCAGATTGGCCCTCCCTCCCTCCCTCCCTCCCTCCCTCCTTCCTTCTTCCTTCTCTTCCCTCCTCCTTCTCTCATTTCTCATTCCTTTCTTCATAGTGATAGCAACAACTCTTCAGAGATTTCTAATCCTTTTTCCAGAGGACAGAATGTTTAGAAAGCTCCACCCGGGATTGGCAGTTTCCCAAAGGGAAGATCTCTTTCTGGAATATTCCCTTCCTCCCAGAACAAGAGACTTTGCTTTGGGTTTGAGGGCAAGAGTCTCTGCACTTCCCCTTCCAGATGGACTGCCAGAGTTGGGTGGGGATGCCCCCTAACCTGGAGGCTGTTTCAAGAGTTCTTGACATCTCCAGTCAGTCCTAGTCTGGGCTCCAAAGGGCTCCTCATCCCTACTCCATTTGGGGCAGATAGACTGGTTTAGATGGGCATTCCCCGTCTCCTATCCAGGCTTCCCTGGTCCCTGGAGTGCGGGGGTTCAGGATGTGGAAGGTGTGATTCTCGGCTTTCTAACAGCTCAATGCTTTCCCCAAGATCACAAAATAGTGTTGGTCATCAGACTCAGCCTTTCTGAGAGTCAGCATATCCCGGCCCTCCAGGCCGCCACTGAGGGACTTCCTTCCGTCCTTGGGAAAGGGACCCTGGGCACTTACCCGAGCTGCAGCAGACAGACAGCATGACAAGAATGATTGTGATGGCGAGCTTCATGGTGGAGTCCAGAGGTTTTGGCTCTCTCTGGATGTGGGGTGGAATTGTAGTGTGTGTGAATGTGTGGGAGCATCAGGTGGCTTTTTATATGTTCCAGGAAGCACACAAGAGGTAGGGGGCAGGGGTTGGGTACCACTTAGGGTATTTCATTATTTACTTTGTTATCTTCTCTGTGGAATAAGTAAATAATCTATTTTCTTAAACCCAGTTTCTGTTCCCATTGAAACTGAGCTCACACAACAGGCCACTTGTGGGGTGTCCAGCGAGTGGGGGGAACCCAAGTCAGAGGTCCTGGGAATCTGGACACCTGTGTCCTCTTTTCGATGTCAAACACTGGGCACTCCAGGTTACAGGAAGCAACTGTAGACTTGCCAACCTTGGCGAACCAGAGGCTGGAGGCCCTTCATGAATCACAGGGAAGGACAAAGACCCAGGACTCTAGAATGTCCCTGGGGTCCTTCCACTATCTCCGTCCAAGGAGAGTGGCTAGACTCCAAGCCACAGAGGTCGCTTGATTCTTGGGCATCACTAATCAGGTTAGATCCTGACTCCAGCCGAGGTGGACAAATGGAGACTTTTCCATGGTATACATCGGAGACCCAGGCCCCAGATCAGGCGGGGTCTCTTCCTATCCAGAGCAGTCCTTGAGTCCTGTCCTTCTGATGGCCAGTTGAGGGGGCCTTTAGTCTTTATCTGACTTGACCTCTTCCTGGCCTTTCCCCTATAGCCTGCTCCCTCCTGCTCCATTCTCTCCCAGGCCCTCCCACACACTGCACTTCCTGTTTTCCTTCCTCAGCTATTCTCTCTTATTCTTTCTTGATGTTGACAGTTCTCAAGTGTTAGTGGTTCCCAGGCTTTAGCCTTAGCCTTAGCCTCTTTGCTTCCCATGGCCACGCTCAGTGTTTACTCTGTTACTTCTCCAGTGCTCTTGTGTCTTAGCATGTCACCTAGCTTGGTTGAAGTCAACGCCTAGTCTCTCCGCTTCCCAGCCTCCCCTCCCCGGCCATTCTCCATTTCCACAAATCCTATTCAGACTTCTAGATTGTCTCAAATGTTTATCCATCCACCCAGTCAATAGATGCCCAGTACCTACTATGGTGTAGTGGGACTGGGAATTGGGGGAAGACCTGGAGAGGCATTTAAAGGGCCCCTCATGAACTTCCTGCCTAGTGGCTGTGAGGAGTGTGGTCAACCGAGAGCCTTCAGCTTTCACTACCTGCAGGGTCTGCCCCTGCTACAGAGCACTGCCTTGCTTAAGGTCCCACCCTCCCCAGGGCTGTTTGCATCTAATGATACAGAAGAAGGGGATTTAAAGTTGTGGGCATTTTGGTTTGCCTTTTTCCCAACGGCCCTGGGCCATTAGGATGCATTTACCCCTTGTTCTTGAACTGTCCTGTCCATTAGTTCTGTTCTAACTGTGGGCTTGGCTCACTTCTGGGTCTCTGGCCTGACCCTAGCACAGTGATTGATGTAGCTATCACTACAGAAAGGTGCTTAAGCTGTTCCTCCACAGAACAGCATTGTAAAACGCCTTTCTACCTGTCTTTGAGTCCTAGAGTGAGGCTGTCTTTGCACATTTTCCCACCTCCAAATCCCAAGCCAACTGTTAAACAGGGAAGCCTTCCTGGGCCTGCGACACAGCCACTTAGGGATACAGCCCAGTGGCTGTGTGCAGAACGCTTTAGATGTCATGGAGACAAGAGTCTTTAAAATGAACACACTGAGCTGGGGCGATGGCTAGTGGATACAGTGTCTACTGTGCATGCGTGAGGAACTGAGTTTGGCTCTCCAGCATCTATGAAAAACCTGGGTGTGCCTGGAATCCCAGCCCTGGGGAGGCGGAGCCAAGGGGAGCCTGGAAGCTTGCTGATGAGCCCATCTAGTTAAATGGGGGCCAGATTCAGATTCAGTGAGAGGCCCAGTCTGAAAAACGAGATGGGGGGGTGGTGACAGAGGAGGACACCTGATGCCACCTCTGGCTGCCACGACACACAAACAAGTCGTATTCACACACACACACACACACACACACACACACACACACACACACACTCATGAAAGACTATGGATCGCTCTCTCTGTGGTCATCTGTGTGCAGGCGCTCCTACAGTACTTAACTTGTAGGCCTTCAGGAGGGTCTGGATCCCGCGTTAGTTTCTGCCACTTGTCTCCATGACTGGGTCTCTAACTCAGGTCATGAAAAGGCAGTGCTGTTCCTGGGTGGTGACTTTGCTCAGATTTGGGGGGGCACAGGCTGGAGGTCTGCCTTAAGGCTGTGGTCCCCAGATTGCTACCACCAAGAGTACCAAACAGGCTTTTCCATCCTGGCCCTGGGGAGAGCCAAGCTTGGCGGTAGTGGGCCTTTCTCCCGCCCTGGGATCTGTGAAACTCCTTCTTCTCTGGACCTCTGCAGGGGTGTGTCATTCAAGGTTCTGAGAGCTGAGCTTCTAACATTCCAGCACCGGCTCCTCACACCCCTAAGATACCCCCCAACCCCACTTTGACTTCCAGGCTGGAGCCCTAAGCCTGCTTAGCACCTGGGGGAGGGCTAGGGGCTGCCATCTCTGACTGCACTGGGGACAGATGTGCTGCGCAAAGACAAATCCCTTGGGAGAGAGAAGCCACTAGGTCACTAGCTCCGAGAAGGTGGTATTGAATTGGCACATCTCCTACTGGTCTCTCTACCCTCCTCACTTCCTGCAGTGACTGTGACTGGCTTTGGAGAGTCCTGGTTCCTAGATTTATGGAGAGCTTTGAGATCTGGGCTAGGAGTCTTCTGGAGCGATATCAATACTTTGGGCCTGATTTCAGAAAAGGTCAGGAGGAGCCTCATCCACTGCCTGAGGGGACTGATGGACCTGGACACTTCATCTGGGTATCTGGATTCTTAAATCTCTAGGTCACCTGGCCCCTCTCCCACACCATGCAGTGTGTGTGTGTGTGTGTGTGTATAACATGTTAACACGTGGGCGCAGGTTCTTGGACCATGTTCAGAGTCCACTAGTGAGTCCCTTCCTTGTTCTCACATGAATTTAGTGGCAGTGGCAGGAGGGAGGGGTGAAGCCAACAGTACCTTCCACCAGGTCCTGCCAGGAGAGGTTGCCTAAGACCAGATGTTTATCCTCTGGCTTTAGGGCTTAGCCTATCCCCAACAGTAGAAGCTGGAGAACAAGTCCCAGCATGGCCCAGAAAGCAGGTTGGAGGCCCTAGGTGGGCCATTCTGAGCCTGGTGATCTGGCTGGGCCACAGAAGGACTGCTCAGACCACAGGCTGGGGTCAGCTCATGAGGTCAACTGGGAGCTGTAGAGACCAGCCTCTGCCTCCTCCCCCAGGCTAGCTCTGTGATTCTCAGGAAATGGCTGCATGAGTTTGATTCATTTTCCTCTGCCCCAAGGCTGACCCCTGCATTGATCTAGAACCCTCCTAGGAAGGGTTTGGCACCTTCTGAGCATTTGGTTGGTTTGCTTAGCAGTGATGATGTCTAGATCCTTTGAGCTTTTAGAGGACCTAAAATAATGGCTATGTATCCATCTCACTGACTCTAAAATGCTGAAGGAGATCTAAATATAATCATGAATATTTATCTAGGTGACAGAATTCAAGTGGTTAGCCATAGCTCGTTCGGTTCAGCTGTGACACAGTTGCATGGAGATGTGGAGCAGTTTAAAGTGCAGAGTTTCTACCTGCAACCAGAGTGAACCTGGTGCAATCTCCTTCAAAAAGCTTATAGTCCCCTTACACTCACTGTGAGGACTGTGCATTTCCTTTTTGCTTGTTTAATTTTTTCTGACTTTTTACTTATCTTTATGGTGTGTGCACATGCTGCAGGGCCCACATGCAGAGGGCAGAAGACAGCTTTGTGGAGTTGGTTCTCTCCTTCCATCTTTCCGTGGTCCCAGGAATTAAACTCAGGTTGTCAGGCATGTATAGCAAGTCCCTTTATCTGCTGAGTCTCTTGATTATCTCACTATTTATCTGTTTTTTTTTCTAAGACACGGTCTCATGCAGCCCAAGTTGGCCTGGAACTTGCTGTATAACTGAGGCTGGCCTTGAACTTCTGATCTTGCTTTTCCCATTTAATGTTATGTTTTCTGAAGTGTGTGTGCGCACGCGCGCGCGCGCACGCGCGCGCAGGTGCACTAGCCTATGTGGGCATGTTTAGAGATCAGAGATTGACATCTACTGCCTTCCGCTGTCTCTCTCCAACTTGGTTTTTGAGACAGTGTCTCTATGGAGCCCTGGTTGGCCTGGAACTCAATATGCAGACCAGGCTGTCTTTGAACTTACAGGGATCCACCTACTGAGTGCTCAGATTAAAGGTGTGTGGCACCATACCAGGCTACACTTTACATTTTGAGACAGGGTCTCTCACTGAACCTGGAGCTCATCATTTAGTCTAGACTGGCTGGATCATGAGTCCCATGCGTCCCCTTGTTTCCTCCTGCCCAACGCTTGGGTTCCTGATGTGTACCTCTATGCCTGGCTTTAGTCTGCGGAACTGAATTCAGTTCTGTATGATTGATTGCACAGCGAGCATTTTACCCACTGAAATCTTGCTACTTTTAAACACATTTGATTTTCTTTCATGCTGTAGACTATCAGGTTTCGTGGCTCTGCTATGATTTAATTTGCCAGTGCTTTGTTGGTGGACACTAGTGTCTAGTTTTTTTTTTTCTGCCCTAACAAGCCACACTATGTTTACTTTCTGCCCTGTGGACTCTTTCTGTAGGGGACATGCCTGGGTTTAGACAGGCCCTTCCTTGTTGGTGCTGGCTCTCTCAAGCCTGGAAGTCCATCTATTCCAACTGCAAAATGGGTGTTGGAAGTGATGGTCAAGGCTGGGAAGCTGGGGAGGAAAGAGAAGATGTCATCACAGGCTGCGGCATCAAGTGTTCTGACCATCAGAAGGTCTTGGCCATTTTTATAGCTTGTCACTCAGTCCACAAACATTTGCTCAGCACATACGTGTCCTTCAAGGTTACAGAGTGGCATCTTGTGGTCAAACACCACCCTCCAGCTGCCAATTGCACTCAGGCGTGACCTGTCTTGGCTGTCTCTGTTCCTGGAGCCAAGGGCTTTGGAGAGGGTGGAGGTAGGCTTTGATATATTACAAATCTGGACGCTTTCTTGGCTCCCCAGCTAGGCAGGTACTGTCTCCAGGAGGTGTGACTGAACTGGAGTTTGGGGATGGAAAGGTGAGGCAGAGGGTGAGAGCTGAGGATGTGCCTTTCCAGATCAAGGGTGTCTCAGCAGAACGAGCAAGTTCTTCACTTGGAACTAAGTTTCCTTTGAGGGGTGTGGATGATGAAGCTGCAGGGACTCTCTGTTCTGCACGGAGGAAACTGGTTCCCTTCCCTTCTTTCTACAGGCTTACCCTGGGGATTTGGAGGGTGACAGAAAAACAACACAACTCACTTGTTGACCTTTCCCAGGATGCTTGCTTACTCTGTTGCTTACCTTTGCAGGTTCTTTCTCCTGTGGTGAGTCATTGGGTTCCGCCCTCTGTGCCTATCCACTGATTACCACCTGCCTTTGCTTTGAGCTTGCATCCATCCATTCATAAATTGGGCTAGTCACTGCTGAGGTGCCCCTGGCCCCAGTGCAAACGGTGGGTTCTATAGTCCTGCTCTCAGCTGGTCATCACAGGGAAGACAAGCTGATGTGGTGGCAGATGTGGACTAGCACCAAGTTCTATTGCTGATTGGCTGAGTGCCTAGCAGGGCTCTAGCTGCCATCTATGCAAAGGGGGTGGGTGCAGATCATAGGTTCTTTTAAACTCCAAGAGTTTGAGGACCAGTTGATGTCTCGCCCAGAGGAATCTGGTGAGGCTCCAAAGCAGCTTCCCTAACCAACAGACTGATGCTCTAGACACCTAGACACCTTGTCAATCAATTTTAGTCCACCATCATGTACTGGGTGATTCAGGGTCCTTAAAAGAGGTGCTCCCCAAATAAAACAGCATTTCCCTTTTTCTATCTAATCTAATCTATCATCTATCACCTATATTTTTATATTTTTCTAACTAATATAGTTATGTTATTATGTTTCTATATTTTATATGTAACATATATGGTATCATGCATCATGTATCACACAATATATAACACATAATAGAAAACTTATAGCTTATTATACTGCTAAGATAAAATATAATTAAAATTTAATGTGTGTGTGTGTGTGTGTGTATGTGAATGTGTGCATGTGTGCACATGCCATGGCATTTGTGTGGAGGTCAGAGGACAACTTGTGGGAATCATCATGTGGGTCCTGGGGATTGAACTCAGGTTGCCAGGCCTGGAGGAAAGTGTCTTTACCTTCTGAGCCATTTTACCAGCCCTAAAATATGGTTTCATTCTCAAGCTTTCCTTGTGCTAGGGGGATGTAAATTTGATCATGGTCCTCTTGGGGAGTGTTCCCTGGGGTGGTGCCTAACTTCCTAACTTTCTGTTGCATCTGGTGCTTGATGTCACTTGTCACCAGGACACCCGTGACATTGGTCGCCAGCCCAGCAGACTGCTCCTGAGTGTGGGCTGTCACCTTCTGAAGTCCCGCCATCACTTTCTCTTTCTGTCATGTCTAGCCACTCCTGGGGGCTCAGCAGCCTGGCTGCTCCTATGTTGTGCAGGGGCCTGGGAACGAAGTGTCTGTAAAATCATGCCAATGAAAATAAACAAAATTCAGAACACACACGATTTGTATAAAAACACAAGTGTTTATTCAATGGTCTGCATATTTATCTAATTGTTCTTTGGTTTTTTTGGTCATAGTCTGATATATTAAACATTACATAAATAGCTAGTAAACCAATAAGCACATTTTTCTCAAAATCAAAAATACTGCAAAAGGCAAATTTTTGGCAACTACTAAATTGTACTGTTTTTAATTAAATTTTTACTTTTGAGATAGGATCTCATGTAGCTTGGGCTGAACTCGCACTCATTAGGTAGCCAAGGGTGACCTTGAACTTCCCCAAGCACTCCTAATTTATGTGCTGTTGGGGGGCTGTTACAGTCATGGTTTTGTGCACATTAGGCAAGAACTCTACTGACTGAGTCATATCCTCAGCCCCTGATTTATTCTATAGAAACAAATAACAATAAAAAAAGAATGTATCTTGGTTCAGAAGACACAAAAATTCAGTAAATGGCTTCCCTGGTGACCTACAATGTTAACTTACCAGATGAAATATTGCACTTTGTCCACTTAAAAGTAAATATTCCTTTTTTTTTTGGTTTTTCCAGACAGGGTTTCTCTGTGTAGCTTTGTGCCTTTCCTGGAACTCACTTTGTAGACCAGGCTGACCTCGAACTCACAGAGATCCTCCTGCCTCTGCCTCCCGAGTGCTGGGATTAAAGGCATGCGCCACCACCACCCGGCAAAACTGCTGTGAGTTCCACTACTTAATATAGTAGTCACTAGCTAGATGGGGCTATTTAAGTGTATAAGTGTTAAAAGTTCATTTTCAGGGACAGGCATGATGGCTCACGACTTTAAGAGGCAGAGGCAGGTGAATTTGAGGCCAGCCTGGTCTACACAAGGACAGCCAGGGCTACAAAGAGAATCCCTGTCTCCAAAAATAAATAATAAACAAACAAACAAATATTCCAATTGGTCTAGCAGCATGGAATTAAAACAGCTCTTTAAAAATATTTTTAAAATTGAATTAAATTTATTATTTTTAGTTTCATATAAATGTACTGTAGTTACATCATTTCCGCTCTCAAATATCCTCCTTAAGCCCTTTCCATGTCCCATTCCAGCCCTTCATGGCTTCCTTTTCTGTGGTGGTATTGTGTTCCCCAAAATATTGTGTACCCTAATAAACTTATCTGGGGTCAGGGAACAGAAAAGCCACTAGATACTTAGGATAGGCAGTGTGGTAGCACCTGCCTTTAATCCTAGCATTCCAGAGGCAGAAATCCATCTGTTCAAGGATACAGCCAAGCATGATGACTCACGCCTTTAATCCCAGAAAGCGAGCCTTTAATCCCAGGGAGTGGTGGTAGAGAGCAGAAAGGTATATAAGGCGTGAGGACCAGAAACTAGAGGCATTTGGCTGGTTAAGCTTTTAGGTTTTGAGCAGCACAGTTCAGCTGAGAGCCATTCGGATATGAGGACACAGAGGTTTCCAGTCTGAGGAAACAAGAGCAGCTCAGAAGTTGGCCAGGTGAGGTTAGCTGTGGCTTGTTCTGTCTCTCTGATCTTCCAGTGTTTACCCCAATACCTGCCCCAGGTTTGTTTTTATTAATAAGAACTTTTAAGATTTCTGTTACACTTTTCTTTATTATTTTTTACATATACATATATAAACAGATAAATACAGCCTGCTGAGTTCACTTAATGCTGCACGTCTGTATACATTTTTAAGTCCAACCATGTGGTATTAGATAACCAATCAGGACCTCATCTCTGGGGGAGACTACTTCTTTCTCAGTAGTCACTAGTTGCCTGTAACTCTTCACCTAGGGGTGGGACCCTGTGAGATTTCTCCCACTCACGTTGGCTTGCCAAATGGTGTTGTCGTTATTTAGGTCTTGTTTAGGCAGCCATACTGATGAGGTTTCATTTCA
This sequence comes from Peromyscus aztecus, assembly GCA_902168405.1. Classification (NCBI taxonomy): domain Eukaryota; kingdom Metazoa; phylum Chordata; class Mammalia; order Rodentia; family Cricetidae; genus Peromyscus; species Peromyscus aztecus. The sequence continues at coordinate 11,392 of CABHPQ010163097.1, read as the reverse complement.
TGGGTGTCGTTACCTGTCCTATACAGAAGACATGCTTGCTCTGTTTGGCATCAAATTCATGATTCTCCTTCCTCAGTCTCTTTTGGGATGTGATGACAGAGATGCATATTCTCATTCTCAGCTGAAAACATCTTTGAAGTTTCTCTTTGTTCAGTCTTTATAATTACTATGCTTTGGTCATCTTTTCAGAATCTCACTAACTATGTGGAGAGGCAGTATCCAGCGAAAACTGGATGTGAGAAATAGTCTGAAGCTTCCAGGACTTCAAACTTCTGAGTCCTTATTGATACAAATGTGTTGGGCAATAAAATGTGGTTACAGACAGGCTAATTAGTTCAACTTAATCTTTCTTCTATGCATGCATATTATCAACGTAAGACAATGTACACCATAAACATATACAATTAGCACTTGCCAATTAATCAGGTAAATAATAAAAATGAACATTTTAGGGATCATCTATCTACATGACTGAAAATTCTTAGAAATAATTTCCATGTGAAAGATGCTTATGTAAAAATAATAAACTCAACAAAATCCCAGCGCTGCTTTCTATGTGGTAAGGTTTCCGCAGAGGCATTCTACCCGTGACATTGTTGAGACCTGCTGACACTGGTGATCACAAGGAGCACTTGGAAGACTGGCAAGGTGGCTCAGCAGGTAAGGGTGCTTGCTGTCAAGTCTGATGACCTAAGTTCAATCCCCGGGATCCAAATGGTGGAAGGAGAGAACAGACTCCCACAAATTGTCCTCTGGTCTCCATATGTATGCTGTGGCACTCAGGAGTATGCACATGTACACATGACATATGTTCTCCCCTAAATAAAATATAACAAAGAATTAAGAATTTTAAAATGTACATGTATATATTTTTATTTTCTTAATTTTAAAATTAATTTTATTTTTTTTTTTTGAGATAGGAACTAATGCGCAAAGGTAGCCTTGGCTGGACTGGAACTCACTCTGTAGCCCAGGCTGGCCTCAAACTCATAGAGATCCACCTGCCTGTGCCTCCCTGAGTGCTGGGATTAAAGGAGTCAGTCACCATGGGCAGCAATACATGTTTATATTTTGATCACATTTGCAATACATTGTCCTCTTTTTTCTCCACTTCCAATGATCCCTTTCTTCTCTGTATTGTTTTTAACTCCTTTCCCTGCCTGCACTTGAGGGGACAGAAACCGATGGGCCTCAGTGCTATAGAAACATGTGCTTTTCCCTGCCCAGCCCTCCAGCTGGGAATCCTTTTTGAGTGGCTGTGGCCGGCTCTGAGACCTGCCTCTTACACACAGCTGGCACCTGGAGGTTTTTCCATGCTCTGGGGGCCAGGCGTCTGAATTGTAAAAGCCAGGAAAAGACTTCCCCCTTTCATTGCCTTGTTCTTTCGTAGTCCTTCCCTGGGGCCCCCTAAACTGCCCAAATCAGGGAAGAGCTAAGAGACGAAAGGAAAATAAAAGGAAAAAAGTCTATGGGTTAATGCTTCTAGACTGTTCCTCTGCCAAAGACTAGCTCAGATGACTCCTCTCCTTCCTCCTCCTCCTCCTTGAGACAGGGTCTCTCTATGTAGTCTTAGCTGGCTTGGAACTCACTATGTAAACCAGGGTGGCTGGCCTTGAACTCACAGAGACCCCCTGCCTCTGCCTCCCAAGTGCTTGGATTAATGATCAGAAAGTTCTTAACAGCTACTTCTGACTTACCCCAAGTCTGAACTCCAAAGAAAGCCTTTGATCTGGAAGAGCAGGGAAGGCTATAGGGAATGTTTCCTCTACCCTGTGGATTCTGGAGAAGAGATTTATGAGAGGTTGCATCAAGAATTAGGGTAGAAACAGGCTTTGAAACTGGGGCCTGGCTACTCAGCCCAGGACTCTCCCTGCAGGACCTAGCTGCAGAGCGCAGCTCTAAATGTACCCAGTGTCATATGAGCAAACGTAGCTCAATGCACTTATGCTCTGAACTTAATGGAGCCCTGTAAAAATACAGGAAACAACCAGAACTGTCTGTAAGTTACTTGCCTCTGGAGTGACTGGTGGGTCTTTCTCTGGGTGGACCCAGAGTGCCAGGAAATATGATAACACAGGAACATGCATTCCTCAGTTCCAGAGGCTGGAAACAGCTGCCTCAGTTAGACAAGAGACAATTGTCATCAGCCTGTGCCACAGTCGCTCAGGCCAGGCCCATGCCAGACCTGAAAGCTGGCCTGGAAGTGATGGGACATATGGGGACTGCTTCCTTTGTGCTTGTCTTAGTCAGGTTTCACTTGCTGTGAAAAGAACTGTTACCACAGCAACTCTTATAAAGGAAAACATTTAATTGGGGTGGCTTGCTTACAGTTTCAGAGGTTCAATCCATTATCATCATGGTGGGACATGGCCATGTGTAGGCATGGAGAAGGCCATGTGTTGGTGCTGGAGAAGTAGCTGAGAGTCCTACATCTTGCAGGCAACAAGAAGTGATCTAAGACACTGGGCAGTTTCTTGAGCATATATGAGACCCCAAAGCCTGCCTACACAGTGACACACTTCCTCAAACAAGACCACACCTACTCCAACAAGGCCATACCTCCTAATAGTGCCACTCCCTTTGGGGGCCATCTTCTTCAAACTACCAGAGTGCTCTAGTTCAGCGTGGGGTTCAAGTCCAGTGAGTGTTGCTTTGAATCCTGTTTTCCCCACAAGAGCTGGAATGATTTTTTTTTTTAGGGGGGAGGTAGGGTCTTATGTAGCACCAGGTGGTCTTAAACTGACTATATAGTTAGTGGAGGGTGAACTTGAACTCCTGATCCTTCTGCCTCTACCTCCCAAGTGCTGGGATTACAGGTGCACCACCACACCTAGTGTATGTGGCACTAAGGATTGATCCCAAGGTCTTCTGCATGATAGGTATGGTGGTTTGAATGAGAACTGTCCCCCATAGGCATTTGACTTGGTTCCCAGGGGGAGATGTCTAGGTGGTGCAGCCCTTCTGGAGGAAGCGTGTCATGTGGGCGGGTTTTGAGAGTATAACCCCCAGTTCACTCTGCTGTGTGCTTGTGTTGGAAGATGTGAACTCTCAGCTCCCTGCTCCCGTCTCCAGGCCTGCCACTTGATGCTATGCCTCCCCGCCACGACAGAGTCTGGCACAAAATCAACTCTTCCATTGGTTGCTTTTGGTCATGGTGTTTTGTCATGGCAACAGAAAAGTAACTAATACAGCAGGAGATCACTCCACCAATGAGCTTCGTTCCCAGCCCCAGCGTGACCATTTACAAATGCATATCCCAGGTCATGTGACAACTCTGTGTAAAACTGTACTGATCCATGTGAGATATTATTGACAACAATGCGGATTAAGTCTATTAAGAGTTTTAAGTCCTTTTTATTGATGGCCGGGCCAAGAGCAGGCTTGTGCCTCTAAAAACTCTCTCGGTGCCCAAGTCCGGGGATATAGAGTTTTTAATGGCAAACCCCACAAAGATGCATCCAAGTTAGATGAGGGTCAGAGTAACCTTGAAACACTCATTCCTGGCAGAGCATAGTAGTTATTTTAGACACAACCTGCCAATTATTTTGGTTAATACATCTGGACTACAAATCAAGGCCATGGAAATCTCAACTGTGTTGCCACGGCAGACATGACAGTTGCCGAGAGGCCTGAGAGAGTCTGAGCAGACACAAAATGGCGTCAGAACAGGTGGCATTACCTTAGTCCTTTTAAAACCTCCTTGGCTTCCTGCAACACTCAAGATTCAGCTCAAGCCCCCACAGGACCCCACCTCCACATGCTTTCCCACCTCACCTTGTCCATCCCTCCCCGACTCCAGTGCCCCGCAGGTGGAAGGTGCACGTGCCTGTCTAGGCCTGTCTCTTGCTTTCCCTCAGGATTATTGCTGCCTCCTGGTCATCAATGTCACTTACCCACCCCCCCATAGACAATCTTTCCTGATCATCCTGAGTCACTCACCCCGTTACTAAGGATGTGACTTCGTCACTGTGTGAATTAGCCTTCTTTATTAGTTTACTCACGCACTGCCTGCTTCCTAGTTCACCTGCTCTGAAGGCCCAGCCAGCAGATGCTTATTAAGTATTTACTGGGTGAATGAACAGGCCTCTGAGCTATTCCCCTCAGCCTCATTTCCAGGTGTCTCTGAGCACTACTGGGGGGATGTGTGCAGCACCAGGGGCAGTGTCCAGCATACGTGAAATCTTCACGTCTGCCATCTGATTCTTGTACCCTGTGCCACTCCCAAGGCCTGGCCTCAGGAATTTCTCCAGCTCAGCTGTCTTGCCTCTATAGCTCTGTGCACACTCGCTTTCCATCTCTGTCACCACCTGCTGGAATCCTTTCTGCCTTTAGGACCCATCCCAAAGGCAATACAAGGTGTCCTCTTCCTCTCAGGGTGTCTTTAGTCACAGTAGCAACAGCAATAACTAACATCTGCCTTCTGCCAGGCGTTGAGCTAAATGGGCATCATTTACAACAGGGTTGAAAGAGTTATTTAGGTCCTGATTCAAAGATGGGAGACCAGGGCTCAGGAAGTCACCCTAACCCTCCTTGTCATCAAGTAGGGAAGCTGGGTTTCCACACAGGAGGCTGGCCCTAACCCGGGCTCTATGCCTCATTGTTGATTCTACCGTAGGCAGCTTTGCTTGCCTCCCCTTGCGACCCAGGTCCCCGTTGTCTGCCTGGCCTGGGGGGAGGAGAGATTCTGCCTGTTAACCATCCTCATCCTGAGGCTCCGCGTGCTGCTCACAGTAGCTGCTCAGCGGCTGCTGCTGGCTGAAGCCGAGTTGAATGCTGGTCCTGTCCCTATCCCAAGCAACTCTCTGTGGTCTCCTTTCTGGATGAGGTAATGGAAGGAGCCAAACTTTTGCTTTTATGTTTTATTTAATTAATAAATTTGTTTTAAAATTACATCTCTCTCTCTGTCTCTCTGTCTCTCTGTCTCTCTGTGTGTGTGTGTGTGTGTGTGTGTGTGTGTGTGTGTGTGTGTATGTGCCAGGGCACATGAAAGGAGGTCAGAGGATAACTTGTGGGATTCTGTTCTCTCCTTCCACCTGGGAGAACTCATGTTATTCAGCTTAATGGCAGGCACCCTCACCCACTGAGCCACTGTCTTAGTTAGGGTCACTATTGCTGCGATGAAACACCATGACCAAAGCAACTTGTGGAGGAAAGGGTCTATTTGGCTTACACTTCCACAGCACTGTTCATCAAGGAAAAGAAAGCAGGACAGGAACTCAAACAGGGCAGGAGCCTGCAGGGAGGAGCTGATGCAGAGGCCATGGATGAGTGCTGCTTACTGGTTTGCTCCTCATGGCTTGCTCAGCCTGCTTTCTTATAGAACCCGGGACCACCAGCCCAGGGGTGGCACCGCCCACAATAGGCTGGGCCCTCCCCCATTAATCACTAATTAAGAAAATGCCCCACAGGTTTGCCTGCAGCCTGATCTTACGGAGGCGTTTTCTTAACTGAGGCACCGTCCTCTCTGGTGACTCTAGCTTGTGTCATTAGACATAAAACCAGCCAGCGCAGCCATCTTGCTGTCCCCTCTTTTGGAGACAGTGTCTCTGTAGCTCAGGCTGGCTGGAATTCACTACATAGCCCAGGCTAGACTTGAAGCTGTGGAACCCCTCCTGCCTCAAAATTCTGATTGTTGGGATTACAGGTCTGAGCCACCACACCCAGCTGAGAAGTCACACTTGCTTTCTTCATCTTTCTTTGCCAACAGAACTTGGTTTCATAGAATTTCGAAGAAGAACTCATTCTGGAAGGGAATGCTAGAACTCTGGCAAACAGAAAGCAGTTACTGCAAAATGTCACCTCAACCTTCTGTAGGACCACTTCTTCTGTAGTCCAGGCTGCTGAAGACCACCACACACAGTTCACTCCTGACAGGGGTAATCACACCCTCTCTTTTTCTTCCTTTCTTCCTAAGGTCTGGAGCTTCACGTGCGGAAGTCCTATGGCTTAGAGCAGGGCATCTCTGAGACTCTGCCCTCTGCCTCTGCCTCCACAGTCAACCCAAAGCCAGTACAGCCAGCCCCCTGCAGCCAGGCCTCTGCAGCCAACTCCCTGCAGCCAGCTCCTTGCAGTCAGCCTCTTGCAGCAAATAAACCAGGGGTGGTAATGCACACCTGTGAGACCAGCAGTTGAGAGGTGGAGGCAGGAAAGTCAGGGTTCAAAGTTCAAGGCCAGCTTGGGATACATGAGGGCATGTGGAGGTAAGGAGGGTGCACTCAGCTTGATGGCTGAAGACGACAATGGCACTTTCTGTGCAAGCCTGGTGACCTGAGTTAGATGCCTAGAACCCACAAAAAAAGTGGAAGGAGAGAACTGACTCCCCAAAGTTATCCTCTGAACAATTTTGGTGCTAGAGACTGAACCCAGGGGCCTCATCCATGCTTAGCCAGCTCTATTAACGGAACTCCATCTCCATCTGTCTACTGTTCTTATATTCATTGTACATTGGTTAAGACAGATTTGTGTTGGGTCTGGTGTTGGTGCTAATCACAATGGAATGATTTCCAGGAAGGAGACTCAAGTTGTTAGACGGAAGTCTGGGGGGTCAACATGCACTGTCCGGTGAAGAGTGGCGGAAGAAGCATCGTGGGCAGAAGGAGGGGGTTTACAGTTTGTAGGTAGGACACACAAGAGAAACCAGAGTGGCACCTGGGGCCAGTAGGGCGGTTCTGGGTATGAAGACAAGGCCAGGCACTTGTGCCGTTCAACCTGTTGAGTCTTCTAGAAACTCACGCTGTGCTCTGGGCTCTCCTGCACCAGCTGGAGGGAGGCTTGGGCTTTGGGTGGAGTTGGGTGCATTGTTCCTGCTTTGTGGCCATGGCTGTGGTTTGTTAAATGAATGAAAGCAGTGCCTCTACTGGGGCTCAGGATCCTGGATCCTACCCGCCCAGGACCAGCCTCTACCTCCTCCTGCTTGGCCTGAGTGTTGCTCTGCACTCACAACTTCAAACCTTCCCTGTCATGGAAATTGGTCACATCAGTTACAGAAATAGCCCTCCACAGGGCCTTGTAAAGCGAGGGCCACGACATAGGGCCCTCACAGTCATGGTCTGCGCCTGCTACCCCTTCTTACCACCCAGCCCCCATCCTCCTGAGCCTTGCCTGCCCTGTCTTCCTCCCAGGGGCCCTGACTTGCTGGTAACTCTTAGAGCTTTTATAATGACTAGGTACTAACCCTTGTCCCTAAAGACCAGGATGGGTGGGGGTCCTGACCCTGGGAGTTGAACGCACAGCTACAGCAAGGAAGGTGTGGTCTCTGCTCTCACAACAGCTTCATTCTCGTTTGGCCAGAGTGCCAGAGGTAAAGCCCCCAAACTGGAAATCACAGCGGCAGGCTGGCCTGACTGTGGAGTCCCACAGACCCTGCCTCATATTCTGGTAGGTGTCCCTGCTTACTAGTTTGGAAAGCCACATAGCTGGGGCTGGTGGTGGACACCTGTAATCCCAGGCAGAGGCAGGGGGCAGGGGCAGGGGGCAGGGGGCAGGGGCTGGGGGCAGGAGCAGGGGGCAGGGGCAGGGGGCAGGGGGCAGAGAAACTAAGGTACATAGCCTGGTCTACATAACAGTGAGCTCCATGCCTGTTGGGGCTACATAGTACGAGCCTGCCTCAGAAAAGAACCAAAGAAAGACTTCTCTGAAAAACAGGCAGAACATTTGCCTTCCAGGGTAGTTAAGGTTAGAGAGAGTTAATGAAAATGTGGCTGGCCTTGGCCACTCCTTGTTCTGACCCCAGAGTGAAGCAGCCTTGTGGCCTGGCACCAGCTCGGCTCTGTCTTCTCTGGGCCCAGGAGGCCCACTTCTTCATGAGGAACTCTCTGCCAGGAGCTGAGCTCATGGGCGGAGGGGCTGCAGGGCCCACCAGCCAGTTGTCCTCCCCGTCCTGCTCCAGAGACAAGGGGCAGGGCATCTGCTTCTCATTGTGTGGCTGTCTCTAATTCTTTCGGCATCTGAACTTCTTTTTTGAAGGAGGACACACTTAACTGGTTGTGACCAAGCTCACTGCTGAGGGAAAAAAAAATCAAACAAACTAGGTTTGAAATCAGGCAGAGCTGGAGTGGAGTCTTCACACTGCAGTTACACCGTGCGTTAGATGTTAGGTCTCGAGTCCTAACTTTGACCATGCTCTGCCTGGTGGGGCTCATTTAGAAGTGACTGTTAATGCCTTGTCTACCCCACATTGTAGAAACAGAAGTGAAAACGTTTTGTAAACCATAGAACATGGAACTGGCATTCTCCTCTGTGTGGGCGTCGTGCAGGGAACAGCGGCATCTCTGCCAGTTTAGGGGATGGGCCAAAATAGTCAAAGTTAACTCCCGAGACCACAGAGCAGTGGTTTATTTATTTATTTATTTATTTATTTATTTTTATTTATTTATTTATTTATTTAAAGACAAGAGTCTTGCTGGCCTGGAACTCGGGCCTTCCCTGCCTCAGCTTTCTGAGTTCTGGGATTATGTGCCTGCACCACCCCATCCAGCCAAGGGCCCACTGGAAAGATGCAGGCTGATGACCTTGAAGAGTGTCAAAGGCTCAGAAAACAAAGGGCTGTTTGGTTGGTGTGGTTTGGGATGATAATACTATAGAATAATGGCTAACATGGATCTAAGTGTTATCTAAGGATATTATCTAAGGATTCTCCATGCATTAAGTAGTTGGCCGCCACAACACTTTGGGGAGAGGTTACTACCGATCATTCTTCCGCCTTTCATAATGGGGCTCCTGGGAGGGTCAGTGCCAGACTGGCTGAGAAGCACAGATTCCAAGAAAGTAGGTGGGGTTTCCTCATTCCTCAGGCTTCTTCCTTGAGCTTGGGCCCAGCTGCCTCCCATGTGGCCTCTAGGAAGCCTCGAGGCAGAAATGAACTCAGAAGTTGGGCTGTTTGTGGTGTGGCCTCCGAGCCGCAGCAGCACCAAATGGCTTGGGGGTCTGGTTCCGGATGTGCCAGGTCTCAGAGGCAGGCAGCTCTCCTGGGGCTGACTGAATGGCGTTTCTGAGAATTGCCCTGGTGAAGGGAGGGAACCCCGGCCTGCTGGTGTCAGAGGGGCCTCGATTATTCTGCACACTGGGGGAGGCCACTAGCACGGTCCCTGGTATGGCAGTCCCTGGCTGGACCGGCTGGGCTGGGAAGGGTTGGGAAGACGACAGAAAACAGGACTGACGCCGCCGCCGCCACTTTTCTCAAATACAATGAAGCCCTTGCCCGGGAGGCCACTGAAGACTTGGTCAGGACATTGGTTTATTTTTCTGCAAGCTTGGGGGGGGGGGGGGGGGGGTTTGCATCAAAGCAGAGGAGCTGAGCCCACAGGCCCAGAAGCAGGTCTGTGCCGTACATGTTCAAGTTCCAACTCATCCGGGAACCTGGAGGCAGAGTTGAGGGCTGGGTGCGGGGAGCTTTACCCAAGTGACAGTGACCCACCCCGGGTCCTGACCCTTTCTGCTTGAGAGGAGTCAACAAATACGTTGGAATTTGTACTACCACAGGGACAGGGTGGGAAAGGGCTTGGGAAAGCGGCACAAGTTTTCGTCATGAGGCATGTATGGTGTGATCTTTGCATGATCTATGCTTGAGATAAGATGAAATGGCCGGGACTGGGGCAGACAGGCTGGATCAGGGTGAGGTCAGCCCGAAGGCATGCGGGGCCCACACCTCGTTCGGTGGGTGCAGAGGAGGGGCCTGGACAAGTCCAGAGGAAGGAAAACTTGGCCTTATTCTTTCTTGCTTTTAAGATTAAATACTTGGTTTCAGACTAGAATGCTGAGAGTTCAGGAGTTCAAGTCCTTGAGGATCTGCACAGGGTAGGGAGTGCTAGGCTGTGCTTGAAGGCCAGCAGAACCACAGGCTCCTTAGCCCAAGGTAAATATTTCTGGGTTTGGGGTGAGAGGTGTCCAGCTGCACCGATTTGTAAACACTTCTGAAAATGCCCTTTGCAAACCTCCAATGCACGGGGGTGTATCAGTGGCCTGGCTGTTGTGTTGGGGCACAGGGTCCTGGGAAAGGTTGGAGGTGAGAGTAGTTAGGAAGGACAGCAAACAGACCCTTTGTAGGAGGGAAGGGACCTGGGGAGGAAGGGGGTGGGCGAGTCCTTTCCTGCACAGCTGCACAGGGTGGACCCACCCTCACCTGCTCTCCTCACCCTAGCTCACAGCACCTGCCAAACTTTGGGTGGGGCCCTGTGCTTTGGCACAACCCATATTTCCCTTTCCAGCCCTCTGCTCAGGTCCCATCTCACAGCCCAGTGTTGCTCAGCTTCTGTGGTACAAGGAAGCCAGCATTTCTGTTGGAAATGGTCTACTTGGCACACAGCCAAGCAAGCACCCCTGGGCTGTGGTCCTAAGTCTCTCAACCACCCATGGCGACCTAACCTTGGAGAAAGCATCACATTGTGGGCACAGGATTCTATCCAAGTCTGTGATACTTTAAAAAAATGGTGGTGAAACTGGATAACCCTACTTAAAGATGGGGATATTTGAATGGGGACAGACTATTATATGACAGTTTATTGACATGAAAAGACAGAGAATTTTGATTGAGTTTCATGGGGCTGGAGAGATGGCTCAGTGGTTAAGAGCACTGGCTGCTCTTGCAGATCTGGGTTCAGTTCCCAGCACTCATGTGGCAGCTTGTAAGTGTAACTACAATTCCAGGGGATCTGACTCTTTTTTTCTGGCTTCTGTGGGTGGCAGGCACACATGATGTGAATATATACACACATGCAAAACATTCAAACATACAATTTTTAAAAAGTTACTTGTAGTATGTATGTATGGTCTCATTTTGGGAAAGTTATGTATTCTAAGTAGGAAAAGTGTGCATACCTTGTGTAAGTGTGGAGGTGGATGTGTCTTCTTCCATCACTCTCCACCCTGATTTTTCAGGCAGGGTCTCTCATTGACAGTGGAGCTTGCCATTTTGGCTACACTGGTTGCCAGAAACCCCTGGGATCTTCCTGTCTCTGCCTCCCAGATTTGGGGTTACATGCCTGCAACATCATGCTTGGCTTTTTACGTGGGTGCTGGGGAGATATGAACTCAGGACCTCTTGCTTGCACATCAAGCCAGCTGCCACTGAGCTATCTTTAAAGCTGTTACTGCTGTTTTTACTTTACTCTTTAAAATGTCTACAGTTCACATGCACTGCCTTAGTTGCATTAAAGGTTATTTTTTTGTCAAGATAGGATTTGCTGTGTTATCCAGGATAGTCTGAACTCCTGGGTTCAAATAATTCTCTTGTCTCAGCTCTCCAAGACTGAGACTACACGTGTTACCACTGTGCTCAGATTCAAAGAAAATTTTCTCTTAAACACATTTAGTGAAAGACTGTTGACCTTTAAAATAAGAGTCTGGGGCTCACCCAGGTACTAAGTGGTGACCATTGGGCCTCTGTCTTCCATGA
>CABHPQ010163096.1:0-13400 GCA_902168405.1 Peromyscus aztecus | reverse complement strand
GCGTCAGGTGCGAGAGTCAAACGTCATAGCCGTAAATAAGCATTCCAGTTGAACTTTCCCAGATTGAAGGGTTTTGGCTGCCCCGCCTCGGATGATGCACTAATCAGGTCCATATGCCTCCAGTAAATTTTGTTTGGTGTCTCACCATCTCTTAAAATGTCTCCCCAGATTTAACAGTTGTTGACTCTACCATGTTTGGCAGAATTGTTGCCTTTTTAAGTTTGAAGGTTTTGTCTCTTTTTTTTTTTTTGACTTTTCGCTTGAAAGGTGGTCGGTCCAAAATCTGATCCCACTTAGCAGACAGAAATGTGAGAGATACTCTCTTCATTTACTGCAAGATTAAATAAATGCCAAGATTATGATAACAAGGTGAATCAGTTTTTCTATGACATCTCTCTTCACCTTATGGACATTTCTGTTCAGCATCTCAACCCCGCATCTCATCATGGATAAGTAAGCAACAGCTTGAGCAGACAATCAGGGAATTACCTCATGAGCCATTTCTAGGAAATACCTTGTTTTAGATTGCTTGGAATCTTGTTGTATTTATTTTAATTTTTATGTGAATGGGCGTCTGGGCTGTAGGTATGTCTGTTTACTGTGTGTGCCGGGTACCCACAGAAGCTGGAAGAGGGGTTGGATCCCCACAGACCGGAGTTAAAGTTGGTTGTGAGCCTCTAAGAGGGTGATGGTTCCTCTGGGAGAGCAGCCCATATGGGTAACTGCCCGAGTCTCTCTCTAGCCCTTCCTCCTTGCTTAGAATCTTGAAAAGTTAAGCTGTAGTGTGTGTGTGTGTGTGTGTGTGTGTGTGTGTGTGTGTGTATACACGAACATGCCCTGGTGATCAAACCCAAGGCCTTGTGCCTGCTAGGCAAGTACTGGACTGGTGAGCTACATCCTCAGCCTTATATTTTTACTTATTAATAAATGTTAATTGTATCTTACTATTTGGCATAAGAGTCTAATTTTACTTTTCTCCAAACAGTCGTGTTCTGCCCACATTATATTCCTTGTTGTATCCTTTACCCAAGTCACTACATCCTTAAATCTCTGTGAATTTAGTTCATTTTCTTCAGTTCTTATGTGATTTATGATTCGTTCATTAAGAGCAAAATCAAATTGAAAACAGAAAGGAGTATGTAAGATTGCCAAACAAGATTAACAAAAGAACTTGAATAACCAAAGATCAAACCCCAGGAAAGCCACAATCCCGTGCATATGTATTAAAGATGTGGGGAGGAATGTCCAGAGCATCCTTCCTTTTTTTTTTTTTTTTTTTTTTTTGTGGTATCTTTCCAAGTGAGGTTCATAAGACAGGCAGCTCGCTTCCACGCAGAGGGTCCCTGGAGGATGCACTTGTGGAGAGGCGTGTCCTTGGTGGGGTCTTGGGCAGGTGATGGGCTTGGTACTGCAGCTCTGTGATTGAGACTAGTGTGGATGGATGCCTCTGCTTCTCAGGACATGTATGATGACCTGCTGGTGACCATCAGTTCCCGGAGGAGCAACCTCAACCAGAACCTTGCCCTCAAGAGTCAATATGATAGAGCCTTGCAAGACCTGGCAGACCTGCTGGACACTGGACAAGAGAAGATGGCAGGGGACCAGAAAATCACTGTGTCCTCCAAAGAAGAAATCCAACAACTGCTTGACAAGCACAAGGTGAGAAGAGAACAGGAAAACGAGGCTGAAGTTCTCAAACCCGTGTAGATGGAGGAAAATCTAATAAGCTCGGGTTTTATGAGTTATGCTTGTATAATTTACACTTCTAAGTAGGCTATAAATATTTGCCCAAACCCACTAGCATCTGGAGCGTAGAGAAATGGTTAAGAGTATGTTTTTATGATTTTGTGAAATTAAGAAAAAGTAATTACATAAGTAACTTTATCAGTTCCCCATGAATATTAAGCCAACTGTCTTCATACATAAATAGAGCCAAGGAGAAGCTCAAAGCCTTTCTTGAGAGGGACCCAGATTCATCATTTTTAGCACAAGCTGGCCTCACACTCACTGTACAGCTGAGGATGACTTTGGACTTCTGATCTTGCTTTCACCTCCTGAGATCTGGAATTAAAGGCATATGCAAGCAGGCTTAAGTTTATGTGGTTCCCCTGTGTCTCCTTTAGGGCCTGTTGTCCACCTGGACCTTGGTACTCTCTCTACCCTTCATTGTATTGGCCTAGACTCCTCACTCCCTGGGAAGGCAGGGCTGCCCACTCACCTTAGGCATTGAGTTGATGTCTGTTTCTTGCGTCATTCAGTTCTCCTGGCGCTTAAGCACATTCTGTTGGCTTCAGAGATTTTCCTGGGCATGATGAGAACTTTTACCACGCAATCAGACTTGGGAACCCCAAAATTGCTCCATCAGTGTGTTCCCAAATGAAGCTCAGGTTCATTACTTCTTAGTGAAAAAACACGTTTAACAAAACACACACACACACACACACACACACACACACCTAACATAACAAATCTTTAGCAATGACTATGCGAAGTTTACCAGGTCACAAACTCAGCCTCCCAGGCTCTGGGAGTTCCCTGAAGGAAAACAAAACAATCTCACTGAGTTTTAGATGTTTAACATTCTACTGTTGTGTAGCTCTCTGGTGGGCTATTATGGTGGACTTGGTCCATAAAAGTAAAGGGGACTATACTTTTTTTTTTTTTGCTATTTTTTTTTCCCAGAGGTTTTCTGTCCAAAAAGTTTTTTGATTTATTAAAGCCTTATCATTTGGCTATGAAAACATTGCTTTAAAGTTCACAGCTGTTTGTTCTCAAATCTGACCATAGCAATAAAAGATCACTCTGAGTTGTTCCAGAAGGGAAGCTGGGATCAAGGAGCAATAGAATAACAGAGAAACGATACTCAGTTAGGGAAGAGCTCTCAAAAGAGTCGGCTGCAGCTGCCACAGGGGCCGAGCAGAGGGACCCTTTGGCCATGGGAAATGCTGCCAAGGCCGGAGTGGGAGGTAGACTTGTGTTGAAAGCAAGCTCAACTCTCAGTACAGGTTGGGCTTGATAGGCCATTGCCAACCATACGATTATTTCATCAACTAATGATGGCTCAAAATAATGATGCTAAGCTGGGCCTGATGTCACAGGCTTGTAATCCCAGCTACTTGGGAGGTGGAAGCAGAAAGAATTTCAAGTTCAAGGCCTACCTCAGCTAAAGAGCAAGTTCAGCAGGAGTGACTACATGAGATATTATCTCAGATAATATAATAAATAAAATAATAAAACAGCACAGGCTGCTGATATACCTCAGTGGTTGCCTAGTGGTCAATGGGCCCTGGTTTTGATTCCTGGCCACAGCAAAGCAATTATGATGATAGTGATGATGTTGAGTCTGTCCCCTACTGTCCAGCCTGTGCTCTGTGGGAGACCTCTGCAGTGTTTGTGAAAAGCACAGATACAGTCATATGATAGGAATTAAAACCTAACTCTGCTCTACTCAGCTGCATAGACTGAGTGGCTCTGTTATCACCTGTAAAAGGATAAATAAAAGTATTTTGCACAGCTTCAGAGTTGTCATAAGGATAACATGCATTGAGTAAGGAGATTATGGGGCCCTCAGAAAAACAAGAACTCAGTGTCTGCTGTTATTAACAATTTCCAGTCCTTCAGTTCAATGCATGGTCCTGGGTAGAGGAAATGGGGTAGGATAGGGCTCATCTCCATCTTCCAAGATCTTTTTATATATTAAAAAAAATCTTTATATTTCAAAAATATCAGTTCATGCAATGGTTACAGTTCTGGTGCATGGAAGTAAAATACAAGGGAAAATTACAATATCTGTTTACAAATTATTGTATGTCCAGTCATGCTTGGCAATATATCGTAAGCAAGGCAAATAGACTGTAAGTTGAGAGAGTCGGTCTCAACCCAGCCATGAAGGAGAGACACTGATGTGTCAGATGAGAACATCTCAAGAAAAACAGTGTGTAGGCAGAGCTGAAGATGAGGGTGAGGGGACTAATGTGTCTAGAGGAAACAGGAGGACAGTGGTGTGGCAGGGATGGTCAGTGACTGTCACTGATATGCTTGTGCATGGGATGATGGTAGGAAACTCTCCTCTGTCATCTAATCACAGATGAAGGGCTTTGTTTTGGAGGCTTATGTCTACAGCTCAGTGATGTGGAGTTGTACTTGAGTGGGGTCAAGAGGGAAGGCCAGTTGGGAGGGAACTCAGAGCCTTGATGCTGCAGGAAGCCCCTGTAGGAAGCACATAGTGCCTGAATTAAGATGGGGTGCAGCGGAGTTGGGATGGTACATCCTTTGGGTTAACTGTGCTCCATCAGCTTCCACAGCTGAGACAGTTCTCATCTAGAGCAGATGTCTGAATGAGCTGCTGATCTTCTTCTGTCTGATAAAACTTACAGGAGTACTTCCAGGGTCTGGAATCTCATATGATTTTGACTGACACGCTCTTCAGAAAGATCATCGGCTTCGCCGTTGTGAAGGAAACTCAGCTGCACAGGGACCGCATGGATCAGGCATCTGCTGTGCTGAAACAGGCCCATAAGAGAGGCGTGGAGCTCGAGTACATCCTAGAGGTGAGATCATGCGCGTGTAGCATCTTTCTGGCCACAAATGGAGCTCACTGGTCTCCCTTCTTTGGAATGATACTTTCCTATGGTTTAGGGTTGATGTGTCCCTTTTGTATTCAGTATGTGATACATTATATTGTGAGTCAGTTGGATGAATCCCAACCTCAAGAGTATGTGTGAAGAAGCTTGCAGGCTTGAGCTTCAAGCCCAAAACCTAATTAGGAGCACGAAACATGAAAAATGCATATCCCTGGCTCTGTCTCCGATGCAATTGTTCTTGTGATAAGACCTGTCACTATCTAGAAGCTAGAGGACAGCCATCTGGGTACAAATCTTTATGGTCTGAAAGCAAAAAAAAAAAAAAAAGAAGGATTCATTTGTTGTAAAATGGCCTACCCAGGGGGCTGGAGAGATGGCTCAGTGGCTAAGACGGGCACTTGCTGTTCTTACAGTGGACCTGAGTTTGGTTCCTAGTAACTAAGTTGGGAGGTTTATGACTGCCCGTAAGTCCTCTGTGAGCATCTGGACTCATGTGAATCTATGCATACATATACATGTCATTAAAAATTAAAACAGCAACAGACCTGAAACTCTGAACTGACATAATAAAATATAGGTTCAGATCCTAGCTGCCATATTCAGTGTTCTTAGTCCTAGTTAGGAATTCGCTGTTCTGCCTGAGAAATTCCATTCCCTCCTTCTGTTGACTTGCATTTGCTTATTAGTCAGAAGTGAAGAAATCAAGTATTTATTTATTCAGCATATATCAAGCTGCCACCAGATTCCCAGGCAAGGGAAATACAAAAACGTTCCCAGGACTGCTCTCGATATCGTGGTCCAATGCAACAAGAAGACAATCAGAACATAGGATGACGTCTCTACAGGGAAGCAGACAGCCTTTTAGACACTACATCTAAACACTATATCTATGATTTAAACATAGATAATCAGAAAAAAGGATGCTGTTTATTAACAGGGCCCAGATTCTAGAACAGGAGATGGCCCCTGGGCCAAGGGTAGCCTGTTCTTTGTAAAGGTTATTCGGATGTAATAGTTTTATTGGTCTGCTTGTTAATCTACTGCCTCCATCCAATGGGCAGTCATGACTGCTTGCCATAGATGCTAATTAATCTGCAAAGCTGAAGATACTTGCTCTGTGGTCTGTTGTAGAAAGAGTTTGCAAGCCAATGTTCTAGATTCATAGAGACTTGGATTGAGTCTTAGCTTTGACACAAATATATGACTTTGAACACCAAATAGGTACTCCATAGAGGCTAAGTAATTAACCCCAGAGCCCTGTGTAAATCATTGGCAGATCAGTGCCCTCCTTTGGTTAGTAATTAAGTCAGTTGCCCTGAACTGCCCCAGCTCCTTTATTCTCCCCATTTCCCTTAAAAGTCTTAGGAGTTGTGTTTGCCCCCCTTTCCTCCCTCTTCTCTTTCAATGTTTCTCATTTCTTTAAGGATTTTATACATGAATACTGTATTTATAGCATTTCCACACCTCTAACACCTCCCACACCGCCACTCTTAATTTCATAACCTCTTTTTATTATTGTTGTGCATACAGAGAGAGAGAGAGAGAGAGAGAGAGAGAGAGATTGAGAGAGAGAGAGAGATTGAGAGAGAGAGAGAGAGAGAGAGAGCGAGCTGCCCACTTTTAAGGGCCACCATTGCCTCACTTGCTTTAGAACATCCTTTTGTTTCCCAAGACAAGCACCAACTAAACATTCGTGATATTACTTGAAGCAGAACCTGGCAAGTGCAGGTTTTACACACGTAGGGGAATGCCGTTCTTTTTTGTGTGTTGTCTGCGTGGTTTGGTTTTGCTTCTCTGAGACCCACTGTCTCTAATAGCCCAGGCTGTCCTTGAACTTGTGGTCTTCTTGCCAGCTTCGCTAGTGTGGGATCCCAGTAATTACTGTCGTGTTTGTAGATGTGGTCCCAGCTGGATGAGAGCCGCCAGGAGCTCAGCAGACAGCTGGACGTGGTGGAAAGCAGCATCCCGAGCGTGGGCCTGGTGGAGGAGAGTGAGGACAGACTTGTGGAAAGGACAAGTCTCTACCAGGTCTGGCTTCCCAGTGTGTCTTAGTGTTACGAGTGACAATGTTTCCTTAAGAAATTTGCCAATAATTTTAACGGAATTTAAGCACGTTTGTTTGGCAAACAAGTTTAAACTTCATTGAATCTTTTACTTTTTTTAAAATTACTAAAATTCATGGATGCACATAGATTATGTTTGTATTATTTATAGAATATAAATATATTTATAATTATATATTATACAGTAAATCATATATAATATATTACTTAATAATCATATTTATTTATAATTAAGTATATATTTTTTTTATTATTATTTGTTTATTTCGGTTTTTTGAAACAAGATTTCTCTGTGTAACAGCCTTGGCTGTCCCAGAACTCGATCTGTAGACCAGGCTGGCCTCGAACTCCCAGAGATCCGCCTGCCTCTGCCTCCCCAGTGCTGGGATTAAGGTGTACACCACGAACCCCCCGAGCCTCCCCCCACCCCCAGTATATTTTTTATTACTGCTTGTTGGTTTTACACGTTATCCCATGAGTTTCAGTCCCCCCTCACACTTCCCCTCTCATCCCCTTCTATCTAAGGCTAAAACCCTTGTTTCCAACAAGCCTTCCTCCTACTTGCCCGCCTTGTGTTTGTATGACCCATTGGGTTTAATTAGAATTTCGTATTTTTAAATAAAATCTTTCTTCGTCTATACTATATAGCTCAGTAATGGTGATAGAGGCTTTCTTAATCAAGGTGCCATGAGCTAGATTCTCAGCTCTGCAAAATAAATAGATGATAGATAGATAGATAGATAGATAAAGATGATAGATAAATAGGTATACTGATAGATAATAGATGATGGATGATAGATAATAGATTATAGATAAATGACAAATAGACAATATTTTGTAACAAGGGAGCTCATTTTGAAATCTTTAAAAACATTTTCACCAAACCTCCACCAAGCCTTTTTTTGTAGTTTATTTTGGTGTCATACTGTTTTAGAGATAATTAAGCCTGACAGCTGTAAACACATCAAGTTCCTAACAAATTAAAAAAGAGAGAACATCTATATTTTGATAAATACATTGTCAAGCTTTCGGAGCCGCAGAGTGAAGATAATTTATGTTTGGTAACAAATAATACCAACGTTAGAAACATCAGAGAAATGATAATGCTCGGGGACACGAAGTCAAGCTTTTAACTCCATGTCATCAATCGTTCTAGCATTTAAAATCCAGCCTTAATGAATACCAGCCCAAACTGTATCAAGTGCTGGATGATGGAAAGCGACTGCTGATGTCTGCCAGCTGCTCGGATCTTGAAAGTCAGCTAAATCAGCTGGGGGAGCGCTGGCTCAGTAATACCAACAAGGTGTCCAAGGAACTTCACAGACTGGAGACCATACTGAAACACTGGACCAGGTAATAGGATGAGTATTCGGCACGTGCTTTTGATAATTCCGCGGTGTATTTCTAAGACTAGTAGATGCCGGCCTTGGGAAAGATAAGCACATTTAGAAAATGGCATAGTTTGGAAAAGAAAGACAACCAAAGAATCCCAATTGGATTCTTACTCTTTTAAATGTGTGATTAAGGCTAGTGGGGAGATGGGCACCCAATGCAGCTGGCTCTGCATCCTCCCAGCCCCCCACCCCCACACCTCTCTCCCGCCCCCACCTTGTCTAGCTGCTGAGAAACCTTAGAGACAGGATAATGCTGAATGAAAAGAGAGTATCCTCCTCACAGGCCATGGGAAATACCTTAGATTCCCATTGCTGTGATCTACAGCTGAGAAAAAGTTTATCAGGAGGAATATTTGTTGTGGTTCACATTTCAGAGGTTTCAGGCCAAGGTCAGTTGGAACTATTGTCTTGGGTCCTGAGGCAGAACACTGAGGCAGAATAGTGTAGTGGCAGGAACAGATGACAGAAGAGACATTTCACCTTATAGCTGCCTGGAAGTGTGTGAGAGAGAGAGAGAGAGAGAGAGAGCGCCTTTCAGGGACAGCTCCATGTGACCTCCTTCCTCTTGTTAGTCTCCAGTTCTAGATGTCCAGCCCCTCTCCATATAGTGGGGACACCAACTGGGGACCACGCCTGCAATATACATGCCTGGGGGAATATTTTACACTGAAATCCCAATGGGAAGTATTCAGAGGAGGCACTTATTTGAATTTTATTGAATGAAGCATTGTTTCTTTTGTTACCTTTATTTCAAACAGGTTTTTATAACCATGACCCAATATTTCCCAAGAACATCAATGCAAGGAGAAAGATACTCTCATTTTCAGTTTAGCAATGGGGGCACTGAAACTCAGGACAGACTTAAGATCTAAATATTAAAAGACAAGAATTTCAGGGCATCAACCTCATATACTTTTCTTCCAGGTCTTTTGGGTGCTCTTATTTTAACTGACAACAGACAACAGAGACAGAATGTTCCATTAATAAACTCTTTAATATGCTTAAAGGTATCAAAGTGAATCCA
The DNA here is from genome assembly GCA_902168405.1 of Peromyscus aztecus. Classification (NCBI taxonomy): domain Eukaryota; kingdom Metazoa; phylum Chordata; class Mammalia; order Rodentia; family Cricetidae; genus Peromyscus; species Peromyscus aztecus. The sequence goes on along the minus strand of CABHPQ010163096.1, from coordinate 4,336 downwards.
CAGATCTGATTCATTGGCTACAGTCTGCAAAGGACAGGCTGGCGTTTTGGACTGAGCAATCTGTGACGGTCCCACAAGAGCTGGAAATGGTCCGGGATCATCTCAATGCTTTCCTGGTAAGTCTGAGAACTTTGAACATTTGATCTCGTTTTGTTTCTCAGCCTGGATTTGTGGAACAGTACACAGGAAGCCAGCTGTCCGCAGACACAGTAAGAAGCTAAACTGTCATAGACAATTCCGAGGTTAACTCTGTGTATCTAGTATTTAAGCAAACCAGTGGGGTACCAGGTTGCCTCTTGCAATTAGTCTTCAGGTCATGGATTAGCCTCTTTTGAAAGTAAAGGTGTGGTGTGTTTGTTTCCACATGACCGAGCCCTCAATGCGTGGAAATAATTGTCCTATGCTCTAGGTTGGTCCCTGTCCTTAAATGGAAAGGTCCAGCTATTTGATGCTAAATGGAGCACTGTGACTTTTGGTTTTTTAAGGAATTCTCTAAAGAGGTAGAGGCCAAGTCTTCCCTGAAATCATCAGTCATGAGCACGGGAAATCAACTTCTTCGATTAAAGAAAGTGGATACAGCTGCCCTGCGTGCTGAGCTGTCCCGCATGGACAGCCAGTGGACTGACCTACTGACAAGCATTCCCGTGGTGCAGGAGAAGCTCCATCAGGTACTGAAATAAAGCTGGTTTATTTGGTAACAGTTGATTTCCACCACACAAATGCAAATTAGAGCAACAAGGACATTTCTTTTCTTCCTGCTGTTGTACTGTGTATTAAAACCGAACCATTCCACAAAACCCTTTTCAGACAGCATTTCTTCTCAAAGCTCGCTTTCTCTGTCTCTGTCTCTGTCTCTGTCTCTCTCTCTCTCTCTCTCTGTGTCTGTGTGTGTGTGTGTTGGAAACTTGAATTGAGAACTTTGACCTTGTTTAAACTGACATTTCATGGGTAAAATGTAGCACCTCTTAAAATTGTGAAGATCTATAACCTACATAGAAGACCTGCCTTCTTACATCCAAGAAGGAAACTGGATCTTAGCTCAATATAAGAACAGTCATACATCATCTACAACAGGGATGCATCCTGATAAATAGATCCTTGGTCCATTTTGACATCGGTCGAAAATCAGATTGTACTTAGCACAAACTGAGAGAAAGGCACAGGCCCCTTAGCTTATGATAACCTCTTGGGCCCACCATTGTATTTGGGGCTCCACATTGAGCAATGTTATCAGCTTATGACAGCATTCTTATTGGTATTATGTCTAACCTACCTGGAACCCTGGAACATTTTCATCTTTCTGTCTCTTTAGCATCCATCACTGTAGGTCAGGTATGATCAATGTTTTTAATACAAACGTTGTTTCTCTCCAATCAGCTATATATTCCTAGAAGAGAGGAGCAATCCCATGTTTCTGTTACCTCCACATATAATTAGATCATATATATTTAATTTTGTATATATCTGGAGACAAGGTCTCTCTCACCTTGTAGCCCTGATGGCCTTGAGTTTGTGGTGATCCTCCTGCCTCAGCCTTTGAAAGGGCTGGGGTTATAGTCATGACCCATCACAGACAATTTTGATTTATAAAGATTTAAATGATTACTCTTATTTTTGTAAATCATTGTAATGATATGCATACTTGCTTGGCATATGAAGTAAAAATCAGAATTCTTAGTATATCTTAAATACTCAGGAAATTGGATCTTAGTAATAAAATGTGAGAATGCCAAAAAGCAGGGAAAATGATATCTTTCAGTGTGGTGTTTTTCTTCCTTCTATTAACATTCCTGAGTCATAATACAGAGAGATTTTACGAGATAATTAATAAAATACATCTGTTGAATGTTTTGTAGTTCAGGTTTTTTTTGAAACACATAAAACTAGCTATAAAGTAAGAATATGTTTTTTTGCTGGTGTTTTGATTAATTAGGTAATATTTATGCAATGTTTGTGGTATTAGATGTTGAGTGAGCATTAGGTGACTAGTGTTACTGTGTTTGTCTGATGTTTCAACTTCAGAAATCTGAAAAAATAAAAGGGCTGTTATTTCTCTTGCGACCCCACTGGGGGTCCAAGACCCTTTCACCAGGATCGCCCAAGACCATCCGAAAACACAGATATTTACATTATGGTTCATGGCAGTAGCAAAATCGCAGTTATGAAGTAGCAACGAAAATAATCTCATGGTTGAGGGTCACCACAACATGAGGAACTGAATTAAGGGGTCGCAGCATTAGGAAGGTTGAGAACCACTGTGTTACCAGAAGTTGGGTCTGAATTTTAGTGCTCGGGACTCATTCTGTCTTGGCTCTCACAGCTCCAGATGGACAAGCTACCTTCCCGCCACGCCATTTCTGAGGTCATGAGTTGGATCGCACTAATGGAAAGTATCATCCTGAAGGACGAAGAGGACATAAAGAATGCAATAGGTTACAAGGCAATCTATGAGTACCTTCAGAAATATAAGGTAATGGACATGGAGGTTTTCCATTTCCGTACATCTAGACTTCCATTTGAAGGAGCTCAGAAACTCAAACCAGGGCTTAGAATGTATATATCCCATACACAGTGAACAGATAGAGACATTCAAAAGTAAGAGCGTGGAAATGTCAAAAGTAAGAGCGTGGAAATGTTAAGTACAGATACTGCGTGTCAGTTATTTTTGTGATGCTGTGACAAAATACCCTGACGTCAGCAACTTAGGAAAGAAAGGGTTGATTCTGGGTAACAGTTCCAGTGGGGATACAGTTTGCAATAGAGGGAAAGGGCTGGTAACAGCGGCAGGACGCTGTCCAATCACATTTCATCTGCACACAGGAAGGAGATAGAGAGCAAGACGTGGGGCCACGCTATAAATCCTCAAAGGCGGCCCCCAGTGATGGACATCCTTAGGTCCTCCAGTGAGGCTCTGCTTTAAGGTTCCATAACCTTCTCAGGAAGCATCACCGACTGGGGACCAAGTGTCCAAACCCGTGGGCCTATCGAGGACATTACACCCTCAAACTGTAACACACTGAAAGATAATGATGTAATTTACCTGTTTCAACATATCATGCATATGACATTTATATGTACAATTTTATAAACATAATGAATACATATTTCAGACCCTAACCTAGCGGGCCATGTGAAGCAGCAAAGACTGTGTCCTTTGGATGACATCATGGGAGTGATAACAATCACGTGTGGGTTCTCGAAGGCTTTCCAACTCCTGGGAACATGCTAAGACTTTTACACACGGAATCTTGTTGTCTGAACCTCTCGCCTCTCTTTTAGGGTTTCAAGATAGACCTGAACTGCAAGCAGCTGACGGCGGACTTTGTGAACCAGTCAGTGCTGCAGATCAGCAGTCAGGATGTGGAGAGCAAGCGCAGTGATAAGACGGATTTTGCCGAGCAGCTCGGAGCAATGAACAAAAGTTGGCAGCTCTTGCAAGGTCGAGTGGGTGAGAAGGTGAGCTGGGTGGTCTGTCCTTCTGATACGGATGCGGAACCCAAGAACGGGCTCAGGCGGGCAGGAAACCGTTTCACAAGGGGTGTGGCTAGATGAAGCACGACAGAGCCTCCCACAGTACCCAGAAGGTGACCTCGCCCTGGACACCTTTGTTCTCTTACACAGCCTCCCTTCTCTGAACATTTCGTGTGTCTGGTTTTGTTTTTTTAAGATGCCTCTTCATTTTTCTCCCCTTTACTTTTGGTTGACTGTAGTTTTCTCTTCTTTACCAATAGTAGCCATTGACTGATACTTGGTAAACTTCATTTTCTTCATTTATATATGCAATTGACTGTATTTTGAGAAATTCCATTTTTTACATTTTAATTTTATCGTGCAGGGTTTTGTAAGGCCATTTGCATGCAAGTACGTGATGCTCTTCTAGCATAGTCCTTCCCAAATGCTCATTGCTTCTCAAGAACTCTTTCCTCATTAAAAAAAATTGTATTGGCCAATTTTTTGGTGCCAGTGATTTGATTTTAGAACACAGTTGTTGAAATCTGCATCTTTCTGTTTTAGATCCAGCTGCTGGAAAGCTTGTTGGAGTCTTGGTCAGAATATGAAAACAGTGTCCAGTCTCTGAAAGCTTGGTTTGAAAACCAGGAGAAGCAGCTGAAAGAGCAGCAGCAGATTGGTGACCAGACTTCTGTTCAGAATGCCTTAAAGGACTGTCAGGTAACGTATCCAGGCATGGCTCCCAGAGCTGCCTCACTCCTCAGGCCTTTGCTGAGGGCATTGCTGGTTCAAACATTATGGGTTAACTTGTTTTCAATAATTGTATCTGCGGACACTTGTCTTTCATTACGTGGGATGATCAGGTTGATCAGGTAGTCATTTTGTT
>CABHPQ010163095.1:0-40102 GCA_902168405.1 Peromyscus aztecus | reverse complement strand
GTCAGTAGGGAGGGGATGTCAGAGGGGCTTGAGAAGAGATGGGAAGCCAGGGACAGAGTTGAGGGGGGCACTGTGTGAAGGAGAAGAGGAGGTGCTTCAGGGTCCACGGAGGGATGGGGGCTCCCCAGTTCTCCTGGGGAGGCTCTGGGGGAAAATGTAGATCTAGGCTGTGTTTCTGTCGGAGCCCTCATGACGGTGACAGACATTGGTGGCACACGGATTGGTCCTGGCATTACAGGGGCAATAAGCAGGAAGGCAGGGCCTCTCTTCAAGGAGAGCCTCAGTTTCCCTGTCTGGAAGGCACTGGGATCACAGGGAAGCGTCAATGTAATGCCGGTATTTTGCCAGCTCCTGAGGTGAATTACAGGGATTTGCGGGAGCAGAGGCGGTGGCAGCATCCTGGGGGAGGTGTGTGTGTGTGTGTGTGTGCGCGTGCGCGCGTGCGCACGTGCGCTGCGTGGAAGGATGCAGTGTTCGTTTGAGAAATGTGGAAGACCTTGGAGGCCTAAAGTGACTGTGTCTCTAACCTGAGCTCAGCTTGTATCTAGTAGAAGTTGAGGCTTTGGGATGGGTGACCTCGTGGTTTGGGAGAGCGTACCCCAAGCTCTCTTTGGTTCCCTTCCAGCCCCAGAGTCAGCCAAGATGCTAGGATTATCTGGTGGGTTGGAAGCCGTGAGGTGGCACATTAAAGCCATCCGGGAGTTTACCCACAGTGCAGGCCTCGCTCGCTCTGCCTGGACTCTCCCCTGCAGGAGCTCCGCAGATGGAGGCTGTGGCTGGGAGCCCTGTAATTGGTACTTTGACAGAGAGGCCGGCTGGAGCAGCACAGTGGGTGTAGACACATTAGACTAAGTCAGGCCAAACCGAATCTTCTCCCCGGGATGTCTCCAGGGCATTGTCCAGGCCACCGCCCAAGCTGGGTTTTAGCCAAGCTCTGCTGGACCCTGGGGGCTTTCGGGCAGGCCACTTATTACCCCGGAAGCCACCAGCTGGATGGAGCCTTTCTGCTTGCATGATTCTCAGAGAAGGCTCAGGCCGGGCAATCAGGATATCACCTTATCCCCACTCTTAACCACATCCCAAACCAGCTAAGGGCTGAAAGGGTGATGGGAGCTGCATGTCCCTAAGAATCTCCCCACAGGCCTCATTTTCCAAGTGCCAAGGTTGAGGGTCAGGCTGAGTGACGTACCAAGGTCCTACAGTTGGCAGGTAGATGGTAGAGCTGGGATTTGAACTCAAAGCCACCTAATGCCAAACTTCGTGCCTGCCTATAACCACCCCAAGTGCCAGGCGATTTGAGCAGTGCCTAGGTGGTTCGTTTCCTAGTTTTTCTTTGGGGTGCGGTGAGGGGGTTGATTCTTGAAGCAGCATGAGGAGCCCTCCTGTCCTCCAGGGACCACGTTTGGCTATGAAACACTGAGGCTTCGGTCTCTGACTCCTCAGGTCCAGAGGTCCTCCAGGCTCCTCCCACCTTGGGGCCCTGCCTAAGCAGTGGTCCTCGGATTTGATTGCACATCAGATAACCCAGGACACTTCAACAATTCCCGGTGCCTGAGTTGCATTACTCACAGTTAAATCATCACATCTGACATTTTGGCCCAACTTCCTTTAAGGAGACTTCCCAGAAGCTCCTGGGTGGCTTCTGTTTACATTGGGCAGCCTTGAGTGCCCTGGCCATTTTAACTGTAAGGGAGGCTGAGGTGGGCGCATTCCTGTCTACAGAAATACAGGAGTTCCACAGAAAGACACACATGTGATCAATGAGAGGGCTCAGCAGGTAAAGACGCTTGCCACCAAGCCTGCGTTCAACCCGCAGGTCCCACGTGATGGGAGGAGAGAACTCACTCGGGAAAGTTACCCTTTGACCTCCATAAGCTCACCTTGGAATGAGTGTACATACACACACACACACACACACACACACACACACACACACAAAGAAAAAAGGATGGAGGTGGATAGGTGACCAGCTAGACATCAATCTGTGGTGGTATTGTGTTCCCCGAAATATTGTGCACGCTAATAAACTTATCTGGGGTCAGAGAACGGAACAGCCACAATATTAAACATAGAGGAAAGGCAGTGGTAGCACACGCCTTTAATCCTAGCATTCCAGAGGCAGAGATCTACCCAGATCTCTGTGTGTTCAAGGATACAGCCAGGCATGGTGACTCACGCCTTTAATCCCAGAAAGCAAGCCTTTAATCCCAGGGAGTGATGGCAGAAAGCAGAAAGGTATATAAGGCGTGAAGACCAGAAACTAGAAGCTTTTGGCTGGTTAAGCTTTTAGGCTTTTGAGCAGCAGTTCAGCTGAGACCCATTCTGGATGATGACTCAGAGGCTTCCAGTCTGAGGAAACAGGATCAGCTGAGGAACTGGCGAGACCATCTAAGATTCCTGCATTTCCTGACTGAGGAGGCCTGAATGGTGTGAGTGGCCACACCGGTTCCTCTCTCACCCACTCTGCCCACCTCACTCAGGTGGGGGATGGGGCCTTAGAGAGGACCGAGACCAGAGTGGGCAAGTGACTTGCCCGGATTCACCCAAACATTCCTGTGAGAGTCTCTCCTGGTCTCCTACCTGCCTGAGGCTGTGACCCCTCCCCTCCCAGGCCCCCCCACCCCCCACCCCACTCCCAGGCTCAGAGGCTCTCCCGGGAGTCCATCTCCACTAGCAGGTGTCTCATTTCAGCCTGAACTCTGTGGCCTGGGGAGTAGCAGCCTCCTGGCTTTTAGACACTGAAGGCTATGGGCTGGGAAGTTCTTCTGAGGTGACCAAATTCATTTGCCAACTTCTGGGGGAGCCCACTGTCTTGTGAGATCATGAAGCCCTGCTACAATTTGCTGTGTCTTTCTTTGGGCCTTCATTTTGGGAAGTTCTTCTCATTGTCTGACTTTATATCGACTCGTTGTGCTGAACTTGAATCTGTCCTTGGCCCCGAACCTCTTCTTGCCTTGATGGAGGCTCATTTCTCTGTCTCCAAGTAGAATCCTGGGAGGGCAGAACGGGAGGGAACTGAATTCCAGTGGCCTGATCCCTTGGGTCTGGTTCTAATGCTCCAGTAAAATGCAGGGGACCTTGGGGGAAGGTCGGGTTAGCTTCCTGCCCCAGTGAGGCCTGGCTCCCCATGAGGCAGCTGCAGAAGCGCCAGAGGGTGTGGCAGGCAGGACTCAGCCACACTACTATGGCCTCATGTGACCCAGATGGGGATCTCTGAGATTCAGCGTAGGAAGAGACTTGAGACCAGAGAAGACAAGTAGTTTGTGAAGGCCGCACAGCCCTCATGTGCCCAGGCTGAAGTCAAAAGTCATACATGTAGGAAGGGGGAGGGACTCCAAAGTCAAATCTCTTTCAGTGTCCCATGCCACCTCTTAGGCACGTCACTGTGGTACTGATAAGCTCCTGTCCCTCCCCACCCCTTAGAACCACATTCCAGAATCTCCCACAGCCTCAGTGTCCCCTAGACAGGAGGAGATGAGATGCTGGAGGATTGGATGTCAGGACCCTTAAGTGTCAGGGAGACCCAGCCTCCTTGTGTATGAGAAGGTGCTTACTGTTGATCCCTTTCAGTCTTGTGACACTTCCCACAGGAGCTGCCATGCTGTTAACAGTCAGCTAGCAGGAGACAGGGAAGGCCTGGGAGCTACGTTATAACCCAGGCCCTGAGGCTCAGGCCTAATGGGTAGGTGGGTTCAGGCATGGGGGCATCCAGGGGCAATGTTTAGGGTAAAGGAGGGAGTGGTTAGGGCAGAGTGTCAACTCCGGGTGCTTTAGTGGGGGTGAGGGGACACCCACTCACCCTAGGAGCTGTGGCTTTAGGTGGCCTAGGTCGAGAAGCAGAGAAGTGAGCTAGGGAAACAAGGGGCCCCCTCCCCCTTGAGGAGTCTGATTAAACCGGTTGCCCTGTGTCCTTCTGGAGTGCTCTGGTTCATATCTGCCTCTGCTCCTGGGTGGGGACACACCCACTCCGGCTCCATTGGCCAAGCTGTTCCACCGCGGTAGGACTTGTTAATCTTGCACTCTGAGCCCACTGGGCACCTAGGAACACTGGCTGCAGTGGCCAGGATGGTGTCAGTCGCCACAGGATGGCAGGTGTTAGCAGCTAGGAGCTAGATGGATGGCCCCTGAAATGGCACTACCGGACTACCACCAGGCCTTGCGTACTTGTCTAAGCCTCGCCCAGGCTGGAGCTCCTCTGCCGTCTGCTTCCTGTGGAACGTGCTGCTGTTGGGGCCCCCGAGTCTTTGCCGTTGCCCTGTTCTCAGCTCTCTTCCCTACTATGTGGCCCTGCATCTCCTCAGCCTGTGGCCGGTACTGTTGTTCCGGGTCTGGCTTCAAGGCACAAAATTTATGCCAATCCCCAACTCTGAGTGGCTGTACCGGGTGAGGGTGGCAATCATCCTTCATTTCTCCTGGTTCAGTGTGGCTGGGGGCCGCACCTGAGGCCGGTCCGTCATCCACCTGATCTTCATTCTCAGTGACAGTGTGCTGCTGGTCAGCACCTGGGTGACACAGAGCACCTGGCTGCCCGGTGGGACCTTTTTGCCGATGTGGTTGATTATGGGAGGGGCCTGCTTCCTCCTGGGACTGATCTACTGCCTCTGGCTGCACCCTCCCTGCCACTGGGAGCCCAACTGTGTGGATGGGGTCCGGAAGTTTCCTTCCTTCAAAACAGCCTAAGCTGCTTTGTAACAGGCGGGCCACTCAGCACACAATTTCTTCCTCAAGGTCAAAGTGGAGGCTTCTCTGCCCGAGGTTGGAGACGTGGAGTCCTTTGAGGCAGGTTCTGACTCAGCCAGTAAGGAAGATGTGGAAAGCTGGGCCTTGGAAAGCCAGCCTGATTTGCCGAGCTGGAGGGCCCTTAGGCTCAGGACTCTCTCCAGAGTAAGCTACTCATTGAATCCCAGTGGTTCTCAACCTTCCTGATGCTGCGACCCTTTAATAAGAGTTCATCGTGTTGTGGTGACCCCCAGCCATAAAACTATTTTCGTTGCTACTTCATAACTGTAATTTTGCTACTGTTATGAATCATAAAGTAAGTATCTGATATGCAGATGGTCTTAGGCCACTCCTGTGAAAGGGTTGTCTGCCCAAAGGGGTCAAGACCTATAGGTTGAGAACTACTGCCCTAGACCTTTCTGGAAGATGGAGACAGGGTAAGAGAACAGTGAGGACAAGCAGGGATTTCCAGGGTACTTTGGGCAATGCTGTGAGTGGCTCCTAGCTCTGAAGAATTCCAAGTCAAGGTCGAAGTGGGCCCAGCACCTTGCCCTGCAGGCAGAGTTTTGAGGTCTACAGAATTCTGTCCGTGCCCTCGAGGAGTTGGCTGCCCTGCAGCCCCGAACAACTGGAGCGTTTCCAAGGACCACAGAGGAACACCTCTGGCCTTTTGGGGTGTTTGCAACTGGGACCCGAGATGAATTTAGCATTTAGTGAGCACATGCTGGGTGACACCCAGCAAGTGCTAGACCCAGCTCAAACCCACAGAGGTTAGAGGTCGACGGCTGAGAGGTGAGCTGGTCTATTAACTCCATCCTTCAGAAGCAGAAACTGGTGGCCAGGTGTAAGCCTGCGGCCTGCTCTGTCTCCACAGTGGGACCTGGGCTGACATTGACTGAGATGTGATGGGTGTGCATGCGTGTGTGTGTGTGTGTGTGTGTGTGTGTGTGTGTACGTGTGCATGTATGTGCTTGACACGGCAGGATAGCCAGCAGGTGAGTGGCTTTTCAAAACACCTCACTCCTGGGACATTTAGAGGCTACCTCAAGCACCACCCTGCCTTCTCCAGACAATGTGGTCCCCAGCATGAGCCTCATGGTGGGGCCAGTAGGTTCTGGCTCCTGGGTCTCCTAATCAGAACACCCCTGTGTGGGTCACTTCCTTCCTGTCACTGTGGGAGGAGCTGAAGGAGCAGGTGGAGAACTCGCTGGGGAGCCAGCACAGGAGCTGGCCATCTCCCTCCCCCATTCTGTTGGAGATGAACATGAGGTCGCAAGTGTTTCTCACTGTGGACCCTGACAGGCTCTTGCTACCTCACACCAGAGCCTCTTATCTGTCTCCTACGCACATGAAAATCTGGCGGGCATGCGTGAGTAGGTGCATTGGTGCTGCACACAGATGAATGCATGTGTGCACTGGGTGTGCCCTGGGGACCTCCTCAGGGATTCTGAGCAGCTACCTTTGTCCCCAGCCCTCCAACAGACTGTGGTTCCTGGCAGCCACCAGGCTCAGCCCCAGCACCCCGGGTTCAATCTGTCTGTTCCTGGCTTTGGTCCCTGCTGGACACAGGCCCCCTCCTCTCCCCGCAAGAGGCCTGGAGTGGGGGGCAGGGGCAGGCCGAGGCTGGCCCGGAGCTCATGGCTAATTTTCCCCGGCCACAATCGATCCAGCAGCTTCTCCTGAGTCTATTAGCAGTCGGCAAGTGAAAATATCCCCCATTGCGAGCCCTGACCTGAGACAGGGAGGGATCCATAGCAATTTGTTCAAACAGGGGAGAGCGATTCCCTCTCATTTCTATTCCAATTTATTCCAGGGAGAAGGGGGTCAGGCTGGGAGGCCAGAGCTGGACCCAGGCCTTGTCCGCTGGGTCTCCTGTGCCAGCCAGGGTGGCAGCTGGTGCCATCCGTAGTTCCTGGGGGTTTCTATGGGGGGCTGGGAGGGAAGCCTGCCAGCCTTCCCGGCAGGCTTTGCTTGGCTGCCTGGCTTGGTTGTGGGTTTGGTTTTCACAAAACACAAAGCCACCCGCCAGAGCCTCATTCCCAGGCACCGGGCCCTGTGCCCGGGCGTGCGCTCACCCAGGACACCCTCGCCAGGAAAGAGGCTGGGCTGGTGCAGGACCACAGTGCCCCCAGATGGGCCCAGCAGTAGGCGATATAGGGCTGGGGTGGGGGTGGGGCTGCCTTCTGAAGTTCCATGGCCAACAACTGTTTGGGAATAGCTGAGGCTCCAAGGGGAGCCAGCACCTTAGGCCTCCTCTGCATCTGGCTTCCTGACCTAGGCTCCTACTTTGGGCCTGGTCAGAGCAAAGGTTTTGCTGGTGACCTAGCCAGCGAGTCTCTTTCAAGCCACTTCAATCTCTGCTTCCAGGGCTGAGGATGCAGGGTAGTTGGTGTAATGCTTGCTCCCCCACAGGGCACAAACGGGGTGTGTGGGCACGCCTGTGATTTCACCACTTGGGAGGTAGAAGCAGGAGGAGATTCAGGAGTTCAGTCATCTTGTCTGTGAGTTCAAGGCCAGCCGGGCTACCTGAGACCTGCCTCGAGAGAGAGAAAAAAGTCTTCCCCCAACATTTGTTAAGCACCTACTGTTTTCTGGTCACTGGGCCAGAGAAGCCAAATTCCCACTTTCCCCCCATCTACCTCAGTTTCTCCCCGTCCTTCCTTTTGCCGTGTACATACCTTGTCCCCTCAGCCGTCTGCCTGGTCCTCTCCCAGCCCCCACGACCCCAGAGAGCAGCATCTTTCTTCTGAATGAGGAGACCCTGATGACTGAAGCTTCAGGACTGGGGCCACTGCAGCCCCTTCTCCAGGGACTCCACGCACAGGCCCCCATCAGACTCAGGCCTCCGAGGAGCGGTGCCATGGCAACCAGAGAGGAGGCTTCTGGGAAGAGTTGACCAAGTGGCCCCCGAATGCACGGTGCTCCCTCCCTCCTTCACTGCTTACTTCCCCCTTCAGGGCCCCGGGGAGGGCACGATGGGAGAAGATCTTCACACTGAGGTGTCAGTGGCTCGCAGCTCTGAGGTCAGCTGTTGCACATGACTCGCCAGGCTCAGGTGACACCACCAGGGCCCTAATTTCAGCACCACATAACTAAATATATCCGCAGCGGGTGAATGATGCCTCTCTTGCTCGGGGTGGGGAGTGTGGTGGGGCCGTGTGGGCTGAAGGGAAGCTGCAGAACCTTCTGGAGTGGATCCTGAGTTCCAGTCCCCCCTCAGCCATGTGAAAACTTGGGCAGGATTTTATTTCCTCCTGTGCCTCAGTTTCCCTACCTTTGAGGAGAATCCATGTGTGCTGGGCTGTCGTCAGCCCAGTGCCTGGTCCAGGGAGGTTTGATGACAAAGACGTTGAGAGAGAGAGAGAGAGAGAATAGAAAGCAGCCACAGTTCCCATTTGCTCGGTGGCCCTGGAAGGGAGAAAGACGACAGGATTCCTGCTACGATCCTCATGTCTAAACATAACCCTCAGCATTCCCGTTCCTCTGCCTCACCCGGACCCACCAGCCACCTCTCTGTCCCCGTAAACGCCACACTTCACCTTTCCTTCCTGAAAGCTAGCCCCCTCCATGTCACAGCCACAGCCGTCCCCTGTGGAGCCCTCAGCCCTCAGGAGCAAATCCTTCACCCTTCGCCCACCCAGCCATTTACAGGTTGTTTTGAAGCATAGCATTATAATCAGATCCCACGGCTTGTGCCATTTACAGCCAGAAAAAGGGAAAGAAACCTTTCAGTAATGGAGGGAGGGAAAAATAAAACACAACTAATAAGAGCATGCTTAAAGAGGAGGGCAGGTATTGTATTTCTGGATTTATGAATATACTGGATGCTAAAGAGAATACATTCCTAGACTCTGGGTTTTTGAACTGACTCTTGGAAGAAGATGGCATGTCCTTTTACATATGTTCCCTCCCTGGGAGTGTTTGCTTTGAAGGGATACAGAGAGAGAGAAAAAAAATAGCTGGGTGCGGATGGATTTTATTTCTTTTTAAAATATTATGTGCATGTATTTGTATGTGTGTGTGTGTGAGTGTGTGTGTGTGTGTGTGTGTGTGTGTGTGAGTGAGTGTGTGAGTGTAGGTATCCATGGAGGCCAGAAGAGGGTGCAGATCCCCTGGAACTGGAGTTCCAGGCAGTTGTGAGTCACCTGATGTGGGTGCAAGATCATCCAGCGCTCTTACCTGCTGAGCCAGCTCTCCAGCCCCTGGTGAGCTATATACAAAAAAAACCCAACCCACAAAGTCAGGGCAGGGCTGTGGCTGTAAATGGGGTACCCAGGGAAGGCCCCTTGGAAGTACTGGAGAGGGCTCTGGGAAGTCGGGGATACCTCCCCTGGCAGAGCGATGACAGGGCAGAGGTGGTGAGGTAAGAGTGACTTGGCCTGCTTGAAGAACGGTGTGGCTGGGCTCAGAAGGGCAGTAGATGGCGAGGTAAGAGGGAGCAGATGACAGGACACGGCGTGGTGGCTGACCTCCAGGATCAGCCGGCATCGGATCACCGAGGAGGCGCGTCTCTCGGCTGTGTCCATGGAGATAGCTCCAGAAAGGTTTAACTGAGGAGGAAGACCCCGGCCTGAAGATAGGCAGCCACGAATGGGGACTGGAATCCAGAGTGAATGAAAAGCAGGAAGTGTGCACCTCTCTCTGCTCTGACTGTGGACGTCATGTGACCAGCGGCCCCACGCTCCCACCGCCATGACTTCCCCACCAAAGTGGATTGTGAGCCGGAATAAACCCTTGTCAGACGATACAGCCGGTGGTTGACAGCACTGTTCAAGTGAGACAGGAACAGGGGGTGAGCGAAGGAAAAGGGGGTGTCGTTAAAGGTCTCTTCTGCTGCTGTGGCGCAGGCTAGGGGGTGAGAGAAGAGGCCAGGCAGACCTGACGGAAGGCTGCTTTAACCATCCAGGCAGGAGCTGGTGATAGGGACCAAGAACAGGGTGGTATACAGGAGGCAGCTGGGGCGGCTCACTGGTGGGCTGTGTGGGGGCTACGGGAGAAGGAGAGGTCTCAGGGGGCTCCCAGCTTCCTGATGGACAGTGATCATCAGGAGACAGTGTGTCCCACTCATGTGCGGGTGCTGGCTCCAGAGGCCAGCGGCTGGAGTGGTGCAAGAGTCAGTAACCTTGGAGTGACCCACCCATGGGGTCAGGGTGACATCCTGGCCTCCAGGAACACCCCGGTGACTCCACATGTAGACTGTCTTAGGGAGGTTCTGGACGCATGACGGTGGTTCCTCCCTGGAGCTGGCTCAGAGCATCCCAAGAGTGGGAGCCCCACCGGGGACTCACTGCAACCCGGGATAGGGGAAAGGGATCGCCAGAGCGGCATCCTCCCTTCCTTTCCTCTCTTTCTTCCATCCTAGGAGTTGGGGCCCTGCCAGCTCCCAGGCTGGTAGATTGATTTTGCTTTCAGTGTTGTTATTGTTATTATCAGCCACTTAAACAACTTCACAGGAAGCAGCCGGCCCCTGTGCCCATCAAACATTAACCGTTCATTCGAGCTCTCTGCCCATACCTGTCGATACATTTTTACATAGCGGTAAACAGTCTTCCCTTCCGCTCTCTGCTGACTTTATCTCCCACACACGTCTCTCGCTATCGACAGAGCCCTCAGACCTGCCACTTTAATGGGCAGGTAGCACCCTCTGCATTGATGGGCTGGGCTTGGGTCACCGTTTCCCTGTAGCCAGCTCCTGGGCAGGTGCCAATTTGCCTTTCTCTTGAATAATGCCACTGTGAATATCCTTACGTGAGTGCTTTTTCCCTTCGCAATAATTTCTTCGGAGGCCTCTTCCCCAAAGTGAGATCACCTGTAGCCTCTGGCACCGAGACAGTCGGATGGGTTCATCATGCATGGCCTGGCTGTGGCGGTCTGATCATTTCTGTGTGTTTGTTTGCCCTGGTTTCATAGATGTATGGTCTCATGCCTTTTAATTTCTGACTTTTCACATCCCCGGGCCGTGTTTGGACCTCTCAGCACCTGATGATCATAGCAAGAGTAGATCTGCACCGGGCTTTACAGTTTACACAGCACTTTGCTAGATGTTGCACTTAGCAAGACACTGTGAGCCTAATGTTATTTTGTGGGGGTTTAGTCAAGTGAAGAGCTGGCATGGAGCCCTCCCTCAACGCCCACTTCCAGCAAATTCGATGGAAAGGATTCCCATTCAACCATCGCCATCACCTTCTGTCTGAGGGCTCAGGATCTCAGACACCCTCCAGAAGCCCAAGTGGAGCTCTATGCTTTGGGGTTGGGTATTGAATCCACGGGCTCAGATGGAGCCCCATTAACCCTTTATATCCCTGGGCTTTGGGGTCAAAGTCTTCAGGGCTCCTTGGCTTCAGCACAGTACTGCTTTGCCTGTTCCTGCTCCGCCTTCTAGGATGGGGATCTGGATTTGTACAGTAAGTAGGAGAAGCCTGATTCCTAGGACCTGTGTCCAAGGCTTACAGGGACAGCAGTACTCAGGGGGATGTGAGCATCCACTTCGGAATAGCCAGGTCTGCAGTGTGGGTCTGGTTTATTCTGCACCCTCCTGGCTATCCTTCTGGAGTGTCTGTCAGGTGTCCAGTGCTGAGCCTGGGGCATCTCATCCTTACATGCTTAACACTATTTATAGCCAGCCCATTTTATAGTAAAAAAACTGAGGCTTCAAATGAAAGTATTATGATTTGCCTCAAGTCACACAGCAATTATTGTCACAGTTGGGACAGGAAGCTTGTCCCCTGAGACAGCCGGGGCAGATCTGTATATAAGGGCAGGGGCCTGGATTATAATCAGACTGGCCTACCGGCTGAGGCCAGGGCTGAAGGAACAGTAAGAATGGGAGAGCATGTTGGGGCTAGACGATGAGGACCCAAGTTAGGCTACTGAATGAGTGAACCAGTGAACATGGCCCCAAATCCCTGAGCCAAGCCAACAGGCAGCAGCCTCCATCCCCCACCAGCAGGGGGAGCTCTTTCATTGGTGATCAGGCTCAGCCTCCCTTGCTGCTCTGGTTTTTGTATCCTGCTAAAGTGTCCCCCACTCAGTTTTATTGACTCGTCTTGTGGGACTTTGGTACTGTTTTCCTAGGGGATCCTGGGCGCTATTACCAACTGGAAATGGAGCAGAAATTAGTGCCTACCAGGGACCATTCCCTGTGCTGGGTGCCCAAGGCTCAATCCTCAAGTGGCAGTTGAGAGGTGGAGTATGAGGAATAGTACAGATAAAGAAGCTGAGGCTCAGAGGCTTATTAACTTGCCCAAGGTCACTATGACTGTGGAGTCCTGTCTCTGTCTCTCAGACCCAGCTTATACAGCCCACGACTCACAGCCTCAATTTAGCAGGCTCCTGCCTGAGGTTGGGTGGGACCTTCCTGCTTTCTCTTCCCTAAGCGACTGCCCTGTGCTGGCTACTGCTGTTCTCTGTCTTCCTCAAGTTTGGACTGGTGTCCCCGCACCCACAGAAATCTACAGGTTCTCATGTAGAGGGCTTCCCCAGTGGCCTACGGAGCCTTGCCAGAGCCTCATGAACAGGTGTGCAGCCTCGATCGATGGCTGCTTGCTGACAAATGCGAGCTTCACCTGGCCCACCCCCAGTGAGGCACAGATGCGGTGAGAGGTGCCGAACATTCCCAGGGCCTGGGGGAACAGAGGAGCTGGCCATCACTTTCAGAAAGATGGGGTTCATAAGAGGGCCAGCGTCTTCCAGAAGCTTCCCGCTCTGCCAACAAGCTGTGCATCCGCTATGTAAAAAGCGGCTTGTTTCTGGGCTCAATGGTGGTGATGGGACAGCAGACTTCTCATCCTTAGCTACGGACCCGTGCCTTGCTCAGTGGTGGTACCCTTTCACTTAGAGGTGAGGGATCCTTGTCTCAGAAGGGGGAGACTGGCTGGATGTGTGATTGGTCTTTAATTATTTACTTAGCACGTGCATGCGACTGCATATGTATATGCAGATGCATGTGTGTGGAGGCCAGAGGTCAACTTGGGGTGTTGTTCCTCAGGAGCTATCTACCTGGATGTATTAAGACAGAGTCTTTCACTGGGCAGTGGCTCACTGATTTGGCTGGCCAGCAAGCCCCAGGGACCTGCCTGCCCCTCAACCACCATGCTCTGGCTTTTTACATGGGTGGTGGGGGTGGGACTCAGGTCATTGTGCTTGCAAGGCAGGCGCTTCCCTGACTGAGCTGTTCCTTCTGTCCTGTGGGTTGGGTTTTGATCAGCACAAAAGGCCTTGGGGTGGAGAACAAATTTTACCGCGGTCTGAGCTGAGGAGCCCCAAGGCTCCTCGCAGAAGAGGCTTTCTGTCTGTGAGGTTCTGTATCCTGGCTCCGAGGGCAGAGATCGCTCATTTTGGAGGCTCAAGAAGTGTTACAGAACCAATCAACACATAAGTGGAAAATTCAAAGGTGATTGTCTGTGCCCTAGGAAGGCTTGGAGTACAGGCAGAGAGGGAGGAATGAAGAGCAGCGAGCGTGGCCTTGGGGTGATCGGCCTGGGAGAGAGAACCAGGGGTGGATGGGCCAAGAGTCTGCTGGAATTTCTCTGAAGATGGCTTGCGGTGCGGTGAGGCTAGAGGAGATAGGCAGGGAGAAGTGAGGTTGTTTCAAACTGGCTTCCCAGCGTGGAACTGGAGGCATCTCTAGCCTAGGCAGGTTCCCAGAAGGTCTGGGTCACCCCTGGCCGGCAGCGCACACATCACAGGCTTTGGGCAGCGTGTAGATATCTGGGCTATGTGAAGGTTAGACCGGCCCCATCTCAGAGACCTCGAGGGATAAGTCTCACTTCCCTGGTAGGCCCACGTCTGCCTGGCAAAAGCTGGTTCGGGTGGGCTGCCTGCCACCTGCCGCAGGAAGTCTTCTCCCAGGCATTGGCCGCCATGCTCTGAGCAACTCGTTAAGGGAGGAAAGCTTGCTAATATTTCAGCACTGTTAACTCCACTAAGTTTTTAAGTGCCCGTTTACGTTACATGCATAAAAGGATCAATAAACATGTTCGTACCCAGAGATGGGAGGGCTATCAGTGAAGATTTGTTTGGGTTCACAGTTGTTACAAATGCATACTCCCGTGTCCGGCTTTTTTTTTTTCTTCCCCCAAACGAGAGTTCTTTGTTAAACTCAAATCCTCATACATGCAAGCACTTTCCCGACTGATGTATGTACTTAACCATACCCAGCCCGCTTTGAGACAGGATCTCACGTAGCCCAGGCTAGCCTCAATGTCTATGTAGCCAAGAATGACCTTGAAGCGACCCTCCTGCTTCAGCCTCATAAATGCTGGGATTACGGGTGTGTGCCATCATGCCTGGTTTTATGCAGTGACTGGGATCAAATCCAGGGTTACATGCATGCCAAGCAAGCACCCTACAAATTGAGCTACACAGCCTGAGCCCTCTTTATCAAAGGCCTTTGATTGACTAAGTTAATACCCTCATGATCCAATCACCACAGCTGGGGACCAAGCTTCCAACACGTGAGCCTTCGGGGGAGGGGTATGTCATATACACACTATACCAGACAGGATGAACGCCCAGATACCTGGGTGCATGGACCTCGCCACCATTGAACCTGCACTCAGATGGCGGTTCTTCCATCCCACCTCCCTGGGACATTCTGGTATTCCCTTCTCAGTTATTAACACCCTGTCTACCCAAGGCAGTCACTGCCAAGCCTCTGTCACTACAAGGTTGGCTTTTGCAGTTCTGAATTTTGAACAAATGAAATCATGCATTATAGACACTTTTGTGTCTAGGTTCTGTCAAATCGTGCCTGGGAGGTTCGGCGGCGTGGGCCGGGCTATCGTTCATTTCCTTCACTTAGGCTGATGTCGCACCGTGTAAAGACACCAGCGGGGGCTGGGGAGACGGTTCAGTGGGTTAAAACACGTGCCGTGAAAGCCTGACGACTTGGGTTGGAGGCTTGGAGCCCGTGGAGGATCTGGGCACAGCGATGGAAGCGTCTGTAATCCCAATACACCCTGAGAGATGGCGAGTAGAGCAGGGAGAGAGCCCCCAGGAGCTCACGGCCAGCAAGCCTGCAGCCTGGAGCCGAGCCACCCTGCCTTTTGCTTTGTTTTGTTTCTGTTTTTTGTTTTGAGACAGAGTCTCCTTGTGTAGCCCTGGCTGGCACGGAACTTGCTATGTAGACCAGGCTGGCCTTGAACTCACTCACCAAGCTCTTCCTCTTTCTGCCCCTCCATTGCTGTATACAAGCACATGTCGCCGCACTGGGTTCACCTCTACCACTCTTGACAGGCAGGCGCATGGGTTGCTTCGGAGTTCTCGTTATTGGAAGGAAAGCCACTCAGAAGATTCCTTTTTTAAAGGTTTATTTGTGATTATGTGTATGTGTGTATAGGGGGCAGGTATGTGCGTGTGGGTGCCGGGAACTGGACTCGGGTCCTCTGCAAGATCAATACGTGCTCTTCTTAACCACTGAGCATCTCTCCGGCCCCTTGGAGGGTTCTTGGACCTGCCATGTCATTACTGTAAGTGCTCATTTCCGTTGTAACAGTCCCCCAAGAGAGGAACAGGCATCGTGGAGTACATGTATGTTTAGCATTCAGAGGTATGGCTCAGATCTCTTCCAGTGTATCCTACCATGTTAGGGTAGGGTCATCTTAATAGCTAATATCAGCAGAGGGAGGTGGGCAATCTCAGTGATGTCGTCTATGATGGCCGCTCCCTGCCCACCTCCCTTCCACTGAGGAAGCCACAGGCTCTGCTTGTCTCTGCTGGCCAGGCCCCCCTCACCCTGGCCCCGGCTTGCTGTACCCTGAGCGTGTGAAGCTTTGTAGCTCTTTTCCATCATTCCTTATCAGTCACCAGAGCTGTCATTACAACTTTGCCTTGCTGTGGGCAAGCCACAGCGTCCAAGATTATAGCTTATCTTCCATTGAGGCCTGTTCAACCGATGTCTTCCTTGTCAAGAGGCACCCCGGGCTTCCTGCAGACATCCATGCAGCCTTCTGGTCTTATCAGCAACCAGCATGCATGACATCTCGTGGTAGCTTGTTGCTTGATGAGGTTCCTGGAGACCCGGGCCAAAGATGCCCTATCTCTTCTGTGTATGGTGACGCGCGTGCATTTTTATGGCACGGTGACAGTGACGGGCCCGGTCCCTGGAGTGTGGTGTGCATTTTATACGGACACTGTGCGCTGATTACAAAATCAATAGCAAGTTGAAAAGACCTCAGAGATCATCAATCCACTTTCCTCCCACAGATGGGGGAATGGTCTCAGAGTGGTGACTCACTTTGTGCAAAGACACACAGCTTATCTTTGAACTGCTCAACCCGGGTTCATCCCTCTGTAATAGACATGCAGCCAGGATGGCCACCTGGACACTGTTTGCCTTGTTAGGCGTGGCCAGTGTCATGCCGAGTGGCCGTACCACAAGTTTTTTCAGCCTATCTCGGGTTGATGGCACGTGCCTATCATCCCAGCACTTTGAAGGTGGAGGCAGGAGGATCAGTCAAGTTCATCCTTGCTGCAGAGTATCCTGGAAGCCAGCCTGGGCTTGGTTGACACCCTGTTTCAAAGAGTTTCTTGAGCTGCTGGCTGGTTGCCTTTTGGGACAGTGCTCTGGTTGGAACATGTTTGTCCCATCAGTGATGATGGCGGACACTCCTTTGGAACACCTGGCAATTCTATTTTCACTCATCATGTTCATGCCCCCACCAGGTAAGTTCTAGGAGTTGGCTGCATCCCCATTTCAGGGACACGTGAAGTAAGGCCCAGACATCACTGCTGTTCCTCCTCGGATGACATGCGATGTGGGACGCAGCTCCGGCCACTAGCATGGGTCTTCCTTGTGCTTTGAAGGGCAGATGCTGCTCCTCCATGGAGCCTCCTAGGATCCCCTGCAGCTGCTACTGCTTCCCCCTCCCAGAACCACCCTTAGTAACCTCTCCTTGTGAATTCACCTCTCAACATGGGGCCTTGTGTAGGGACCAAGATGAGGCCTACAGACCACTACCTATCCTGAGCCTGACAGACACGGTCTGATGTGTGTACACTCTGGATGCAGGATGCTGGAAGGCCCCAGATGGGATGCTCCCCACTTATCGCATCTGCTCCCCTAATCCCTGTACTCTCAGTCTTGAGCAAGCAGGTGTGAAGCTGTGGCCTCCCCTCCTTTCCAGAGCTCAGACTCTGGCAGGGGGGTGAGGGGGTGGGGGGTGGGGGGTGCGGAGTGTGTTAGGAGGATGGTACTAGGCTTTAGTCAGTTTCTCCATGGGCCCCTCTGGCCCCACCCTTGACTTATACCTCTGGACGCTGGGTAAAAGGGGTTCACAGTCTTTTGAGGGCTCCTAGCCTCGCATTAAAACTTCTGTCCCTTGGATGAGAAGCTATGCGCAGCTTGGGGACAACTGTGAACAGGTGATCTGGTGCTGAGAGGGAGCTGTGCTGAATTACCTTCTCTAAAAGCCGAGGCTGGAGGGGCTGGGGAGGTGCCTTAGTGGGTAAAGCACGGGCTTTAATATATAAGACTGGAATTTGGATGCACAGAACTCATGTAAATACCATGTGGGCGTGCGGTATACCATTCATCCTGGTGCTTGCTTGGAAGGGGGAAGAGCTGGATCCCCCCGAGCAAGTTGGCTATCTAGTTAGCTGTCTAAGAAAGATCTGGGTTCACCTGAGAACCTCTGACTCAATGAGTAGAATGGAGAGTGACCAAGGAAGACTCCTACCATCAACTTCAGGCCTCCACACACGTGTGCGCACACACACGTTCACATATGTACTCACACACACAAGCACCACACATACACACATATGCGAAACAAAATCTAGAAAGCAGAAGCTGAGAGGGTCAGAGCGGGTGGTGTGTAGGCATAGATTTGCTAGGCACGTGTGCGGTCTCAAGAGGAACCGAGATGGGCAGCCAAGTGGAGATGAGGTTTAGGAAGTTTAGCCTCAGCCTGTCCCTGGGGGGGTCCGAAAGCCTGAGCAGCCTCAGTCACCCCTCCCTCTGAGTGTGTGTGTGTGTGTGTGTGTACACACGCACACATGCATGCTGGGTAATGGGTCACCTGCGTGCTGTGAGCCATTAGTGGCAGAGGGAGATGGGCACACCTGTCATATTGTAGATCTGCACCAAGAGCACCCAAAACTGGGAGCCAAGCTAACAGCAACTGGCCACCCAGCCTGCAGTGTTTTCAGACTTGGGGGTCACAACCTGCGACCCAAGTCATGTCTGTCTGCTGTCCTCAAAAAGCCAATTAAAAGAGATAAATCAATAGTAGGATGCAGAAAAAGATCTACTCAACATGGCCACATTGAGAAGAAGGACAGAGATCCAGTGAACCCCAAAAGTCCATCTTAGGGGGTCCTGAAATGAGGCTAACGACATGCACATCTAAGCTGTCCCTGTGACGGTGCGGCCCCGCCCACCACTGACCCATCATCCTCTGGGCTTCCGTCTCTTCCTGTGAGGTGACCTGTGAAATCTCTTGCTGGAGACAAAATCCTCTTCTGTCTGGTCCTTTTCCTTCTCCCATAATATTCCTGGGGAAAATTCCCATTCCTCAGGATCCTTTGTTTTAATAGTCTGATAGGATAGATTGAGAGACAGCATCTCTTTAGAATTTCTTCATTTCTGCCATGCCTGTTTCAGCAGAGTATTCAAAACACCACATACCCCCACCCCACTGTCCTTCTCCCTCACTGAAAAGCAAATATGGCGCCACCTCTTTCCCAGATCCTGAGGTCTCCTGACTCTGGCCTGGGTCCTGGGAAGAGTCCATCCTGGCCCAGGGTGGGTGAAGTCTGGGAAGTCAGTCTGGACTCTCCCCAGACACACTGAGAGGCAGCACCTAGCCCCTGAGCTCTGGGAGTCCTCCCTATCCCTCCTCTGTCCTCTCTCCACAGCCCCAGCCCAGGCCCAGATCGTGCACGCGGGGCAGGCCTGTGTGGTGAAGGAGGATAATATCAGCGAGCGAGTCTACACCATCCGGGAGAGCGACACCCTGGTGCTGCAGTGCCTAGTCACTGGGCACCCCCGGCCCCAGGTAAGCTGGGCCTCGGCCTTGCTGGGCTCTCGTCCTGCCCACACACTGTTGCCTGGGCTCAGAGTCTGAGAGGAAGCAGGAGGTGAGGAACTACACTCCACAGGGCTAGCAACAAGACAGGACAAGACAGACTGGGACCGGACGACTAGCCTTTAGGGGAATGCTGGATGCTGAGGACAACGGAGAGGAGAAATGGAACGCCAGTTGTTCCATTTCACTACATCCTCTGTGGAGCAGACACGTCTTTACACACACCCTCAAGAAACGCTGGCGGGCAGACCATATGCCAAGGAGGACCCTTGCCCAGTGTTCTCTCCCCCCCCCCCAAAGGCCCCATTTTACAGCTAAGAGAAAGCAAGGCCCTGGGAGTCTGGGCAAACCCCCAAGGTCCCACAACACTTCCGCTAGCAGAAGCAGAATCTGAGTCTGGAGGCTGCCCTCTCTCTGGCAGCCTGGCACGCTGCCCTCCTCTTTGGGTTAGGAACCGTCCTGGCAGCACTTCGGGCTTTTGGCAGGCCAGAGCAAACTCTGGAGGTTCAAAGACACAAAGCAATTAGAAGGGGACAGAAGACAAGTGTCTGGAAATGCCAGATGAGTTTTGCCATAGATCAAGTGCTCAGGTGCAGGCAGGAGGTAGTGGCTGGCTGTTGCTGAAGGCTGATGGAGGAGGCAGGTGGGGAAGGAGGGCTGGAGGAACTGGCCGCCTGGCGAGCTGCTGTGACCTTTAATACTTGAATAGCAGTAACAAAGGTGGCAATTGGATTCTAGGAAGGACG
Source organism: Peromyscus aztecus (assembly GCA_902168405.1). Classification (NCBI taxonomy): domain Eukaryota; kingdom Metazoa; phylum Chordata; class Mammalia; order Rodentia; family Cricetidae; genus Peromyscus; species Peromyscus aztecus. Next base: position 20,610 of record CABHPQ010163095.1, on the reverse strand, counting down.
TTGAAATACAGAATCTTTTTTTTTTTTTCTTCCCTGATAATTTGGGGGAACGGAGACAGCTTTCACAGCTTTGGCTTTGAGATAAGCAGATGTGCAAGGAAACCCCTAAAGATTTCTTCATCTAAAGCCTCCGCCACAGCTCGCTCCTGCTCAAAGGTTTGTTGGCTTGCCGGCAGGGCAGCTGCATTTCTGTGGACCTTGGTGTCACGTGTGGTGACGGCAGCGGGGATGTGCTGGTGAGGCTAGGGAGGAAGCTGCCAGGCTACGGTGACCACCTGTGTATGTGTCCCATAGGTGACCACTGGAGGCCATGGCTGGGGGACAGGGTCTCAGGGGACCCAGGCAGGCCTCAGATTTGCCACAGACAAGGATAACTGAACTTCTGAGCTTCCTGCTTGTACGTATGCCATGCTGGCATCACAGACATGAGTTACCACACCCAGTTTGTGCGGTGCTGGGACTCGAACCCAGGCTTTGGTGCACGCTGAGCTAGGCAAGCACCCCCTGTCTTCCTGTTTTTGTTCATGGTTTCATTGCTCGCCCTGTCGGACAAGCTCACATATTTGGCTTTGCCCTATGTCCTCCACAGCTGGCCAGACTCTTGTCTTCAGTCCTGTCCCTGGACCACTGTAGTAGATTGAAATTGACCTCCCAGGCTCTTTGCTTGTCCCCTACCTTGATTCCACTGGAATTAACACCCCCAACTCTGTTCCAACTTAGCAACTACCAATGACTCCCCATTGTTTACCATCTTTGCTCAAGCCCCTGGGGTGCAACTGGAGACTTTGTGTATCCTGGCCCCACTTGCCCCTGCACACCTGTGTCCTGGCCATATGCCCCCCCCCCATCATTCTCCAGGTACGCCCTATCCACTCTGCTTCTGTCACTACGGTGTCCTCTCCCCACCAGCCTCCTTCCCTGCTTGCTTCCTTACAGTGACACTGAGCATCTGTCATGTTCCGAACACTGTTGATGGGTGTCAAGATGCAGCTGGGGCACCTAACCATCGGGGGAACAAGGGGTGAGCCTCAAGGCCCTTACCAGCCAAGGTCAGGACAGAGGAGTTGTAGACACAGCGCTCATGGGTTCAAAGAAGAAGCAAGAGCATGGGCGTGCTAGGGTCTGCGACACAGAGGAATCTACACAGAAGGGGAAGCTGCAAACCCAAGTTTTTGTTGCCGCTCAAGCAACCAGAGACTTGAGGACAAGTTGTTGGGCAGGGAAAGGGGGTGATTTAGAGAGCTAGCCAGCTGAAAAAGGATGCAGGTCTAGGGATATAGCTCAGCAAATGGAACTCTTATCTAGCGTGTGCTCTGGGTTCTATCCCCAGTGCTACAAAATATGGTGTGGTGGTGCACACCTATAAACCCAGAGCTTTGGAGATGGAGTCCAGAGGATCTGGAGTTCAAAGTCATCCTCGGGAATATATCAGGTTCATGGCCAGCCAGGGCTATACCTGAGATCCTGTTCAAAAATAAAAAAGAGGCTCTCTCCAGGTGGTGATGTCTGGCTTCTGTAGGGAGCTGTGGAACAGACAGGGTGGTCACGGACTTTGGGTGCTCTGCCTTTCTGATGTGCAGATGCTGTCCACTATAGGCCCCCAGAATATTCTCGGTTCTTTAAATCTAAGCAAAAGTTATGAATGAGCAAGCTTCTGTTCTTTGTGCTTTTGGTTTGCTTTCCAAGGAATAATTAATTCTGTAGCTAATTACTAGGATACAAAAGTCTCCTCTGGGAACAAGAAGAAATGGAAAGCTGCTTTCCCCCAGAGTACGGGAGAAACAGAGAAAGGCATCTGAAGAACATTTGTGGGGGTGGGGGGGCAGTTTTAAAGCTGTTAGGTGTCATCTACTAGAAAGCCAGTGGGAGACACTGTATATTATATGGCCCAGCTGTGTGACCTCCCAAATTAGTGGGATTTTAAGTCAGCTAAGAAGAACAAATGAATCGAGAGGGGTTTTTAAAAAGGATTTTTCCCCCTGGGTGCCAGCCACAGTGAGCAGAAGCTGAAGAGCCTGGGTTTGCACACACCTGTGGGGCGTTTACCCACCACCCCCACAGCTTCCCAGAGTTTTCTTGAGTGTGAGCAGCAGGAAATATTAGATAGAAGGATTTATTGCAGAGAATATCGCGGAGATAAACAGATAGAAAACAAAGGATAGCCTCGAGAGGGCCTGGAACCTTTTCCAACGGGCCCCAACTGTCTCTGCCCCAGGGTTTTTATAGAGACACCAAGGGGTGGAGCAAATGACCTCCTCCCCCAACACAGCCAAGTGCAGACCATCTCAGGCACCTGCACTCAGGCCCGTGGTCCTCATCACCCTCTATGTGGATCTGCTGGGTAAAGCCACGAGGAACCCGAGAACGGCCCCCCACACACACCTCAGGAGGAGGTGTGCTCATATACACGCAGCAAGTAGGCCCGAGGCCCACGGGAAGCCCACGGAGGCCGTGTTGCCATCGCCGCAACAAAATGCCTGAGAAAGTCTCCCAAAGCATGCCCCTGCTGTGACAAACTTCTTCAGACTAGTTCCCATAAGCTGCGTGCCATCAAATCTGAACCCATCAATAATCCACCTCCCCAAAGCCATTGGCGAGCAGCAAAGCCTTGAACACGCGAACCTTCTGGGGACACTGCACATCCAAACCACAGCAAGGCTACAGCCCCGTCCAGGACTAGGAGCTGATGTGGCTACAGAACAAGAGCTTCTGCCTATGACGGGGACCAGAAGCCTGTGCCCAGAGTCACAGCAGGGTACCGACACCCAGGAGAAAGCAGAACCCTGTTTGCTCCATGTCTTGATCAGTTTGCTATGGGAAAGAACAGACAGAAATCATAGGATTAAAAGCAGTAGTCTTTTCTTTAAAAAAAAAAAAAAAAAAAGCCTTAATACCTCAGAGATCGCTAAAGAGAAAATGAGTAAATTGGGTGATAGATCTGAGGATGCTAGACACAAGTCTGGAGAAGCAATAGGAATTATGAATGAGGGGTTTGAGGACGTAACTCCATTAGTAGCATGCCTAGCACGTGTGAAGCCCAGGGTTTGACCCCAGCACTGCATTAAGGGACATGGTGCTGCACTCACGTAATACCCGCCACTGTGGAGGCGGAGGGAGAAGAATCAGTAGTTCCAAGTTATCTGTCAGTTACATAGCATTTGAACCCAACCCGAGATAAGAAAAAAAAAATCTATAACTCCAGTTCCAGTGGGTCCAACAATCCTCTTCTGGCCTCCAGAGGAGGCATGCACAGTGTACACAGAAATAAACGAGATAAAACAAAACACAAAAACTTACCCAAACCAAAATCCAAGTTTTGAATAGTATGCTAAAATCCACATAGACAAATTAAGATAAAGCCGTAGAGCATCAACAATTAACCAAGAGCACTATTAATAATAGAAATTGTTGAGTGACTAATGTATCCGAGGCACCGCATTTAAGTGCTTTGCTTCCTAAGCCTCATAACTTGCAAAGTAGGCATTATGCTATATTAGTTATTGTTGACTGGCAAATACTTCAAAACTCAGAGGCTTGGATCCTGGAACCCTCCCTGTCTCCCCGTGCCAGCGGCAGGAATCCAGCAGCGACTGATTCCGACGACGACGCAGGGTCTCTCACAAGACTGTGGTTGGGGGGCCAGTCATCAGCGCATGACTGAGCCTGGAGAACCCTCTGCAGAGGGAAGAGGGCAGCTGATGGCTTCTCCTGGGCTCCTCTCCACAGGACTGCTTAGGGCAGAAGAGCAGATCAAGGCCATGGTGGAAATCAGTTTTCATTCGCTGTGGTAGACTCTCTCCTGCTGAAGTCTATGGGCCACACAGACCCTCCCTAGAACAGTGGGCGGGGCCTACAGAAGGGAGTGAAGCCCATCTTTGGAGACGGGCTTCCGGTACAGCTCTTTCAAATCCAGGAGTGTGAGATTGAGGGTTGAGTAACCTATGAGGTCACTAAAGCTAAGAAATGGGTTAACACACACCGTTTATTCAGTTAACAGGCTTCCCAGCGCTAAGTATACACTTACCCAATCCTCGGTTAACTCTAGGCAACTTAGTTGGGCAGGCTCCTGACTTAGAGCCTCCTCCCCCTGATCTTGACCTCTGCCCTGAAGCTCTCCTCACTGTGGTGTCCTGAGGGGTCTCATCTGTGCCTTCCTGCCACTTGTTTGGGTCAGGCCTGGGTTCACTCTCTCCTGTGCCTTGGAAAGCATGGCGCAGGCAGGGGACGCCTGTGCAGGGCCCTCAGGCCTCTACACCAACCTCAAGTCACCTCAAGGTGACTCGCCCACCCAGGTGCGGTGGACCAAGACTGCTGGCAGCGCATCGGACAAGTTCCAGGAGACGTCCGTGTTCAACGAGACGCTGCGGATCGAGCGCATCGCCCGCACACAGGGCGGCCGCTACTACTGCAAGGCGGAGAACGGGGTGGGAGTGCCGGCCATCAAGTCCATCCGCGTGGATGTGCAGTGTGAGTACCTGAACCCTGTACCCTGACAGTCCGTACCCCTACAGGGGACAGCTCCCAATCCCTCAGTGGTGGGGAAAGGGTAGGATGGAGAAGTGGAGGACCGAAGAGGCTTCTCTTTGGGAATGGACCGCTGTATCTCCCTAAACTTTTATTTTCAATTCCCATGTCACCCTCCTCCCATGGACCTTGATGGCGCCCTTTAAAGTGGACAGGGCATGCTGGATTATATTTCTTCCACGGAAGAGGAAAAGCAAGGTACCAGAGCAGGACAGCTTCCTATGTGAATTGAGGACACAAGGAGAGTTCTGGGATTTTCCTCTTCACCACCCTGTGCAACTGTGGACCCCCAGTCACAGCCCTGGCTGGACACTAGACTCTCTGAGGACAGTTTATTTATGGTGTGTGTGTGTGTGTGGCAGAGGGTCTCAGGACAGCTTGCAGGAGCGTGTTCTCCCCTACCTCCTGGGTCTTGGGAACCGGTGGGAGGTGCTTTTACCCACTGAACCATGAGGCAGGCAGGATCCCTGTGAGTTCGAGGCCAGCCTGGTCTACAAAACAAGTTCCAGGACAGCCAGGGGTACACAGAGAAATCCTGTCTCGAAAGCCCAGAAACAAACAAAGAAACCCTGCTGATCCCTGGGCTCAACTTCAACTTGCGGAAGTTCTTACTTGAGTGACAGGGAATGTGGCCTGACATCAAGGATGCTCTTAAGCCACCAGTTCAATAACTGTTTACATTTGCACATGTGTAAGCACCACTGGTTTCAAGGCGTAGTGTGCTTTGAAGGAGCTAGGCTAGGCCCGGTCCAGCCTGTGGTCCAGAGACCATATGCACCCTACAATGACTGTAAATACAGCCTGGCACAAAATACCAAACTCCTCAAAACACTAGTAGATTCGTTTTTTTTTTTTTTCTTTCTTTCTTTTCTTTCTCTTTTTTCTGTCACTTGATTTTGCGGTTCTTAGTCACAAACTATCTAGATGAAAACATCATGTTTCACTGTCAAAATGTAGGCAGTTCCCTTACACCCTTTTCCAGACAATAACACCCCAGAGACAATTACCACCCATGAGGGGTTCCAGGCATTGCGTTAAAAAGAAATTTCAGGTTGAGATGTGGCCCAGTGGGTCGAGCGCTTGCTGAGCATGCCAAAGGCCCTGGGCGTGATGTCCCACACTGCATAAATTGAGTGTGGTGGAGTATGTCTGTAAGACCCAAGCGTGGGCAGTGGAGGCAGAGTATCACAAGTTCAAGGTCAGCCTCAGCTCCGTGATGAGTTCCAGGCCAGCCTGGGATAGGTGAGACCCTGTCTCAAAACCAAAACCAAAACAAAAAAATAAAACAAAACAAAACTCAAAAAAGCAACCACAGGGGGAAAAAATCTCCATATCTGAATGCTGCCCATCTGGTCTGATTCGTCAATGAGGAAACTGAGGCCCAGAAAGAAAAGGAACTTAGGCAGGTCACTCTACAAACTCACAGCCAATGAGGGAGCTGAGCTTAGCTTTCAGTTTGTTTCCAGTGTATGGCTGCCTGTTCCATCCTGTGAGAGGTATAGAGCTAGAGGCCCCATTCAGGTCCCTGGGAAAGAAGGACAGCTGCTAGGGAGCCCTGGAAGCCATTAGATCCAGTCCCCTGCCTCCAACAGCGTGGTCAAGCTTGCGGAATCCAAGGCAGGCATCAGCTTCCTGTGTCTTTTGAGAGTGGCTCTGCTCTCCCCAAGGGCTGCAAGGCGCCTGAGCCCCCTGCTCTGGGGGTGCCTCATCTTGACTTAGGGCTGCTGTCCTTGCAGACTTGGATGAGCCCGTGCTGACGGTACACCAGACAGTGAGCGACGTCCGAGGCAACTTCTACCAGGAGAAGACGGTGTTTCTACGCTGCACCGTCAGCTCCAACCCGCCCGCCCGCTTCATCTGGAAGAGGGGCTCCGACACCCTCTCCCACAGCCAGGACAATGGGGTTGACATCTACGAGCCTCTCTACACCCAGGTCAGGATGGGCAAGCTGGCTCCTCACACTCTTGTACCCCACGAGGGTGCCCCAAAAGGGGCTGAAGCCTGGCGGCCCAGACTCCTGGAGACTGGCCTGATCTCAACAATTCAGTGCCTTGGTGGGAGACGCCTGTTCTAGAGTTCACACAGCCTGGGGTGAAAGGTCAGAGAGCAGAGAGGTCAGAGGTCAGAGGGAGTCCCAGACAGGGGAGTCCCAAAGGCAACATATTCCCCAGAGCATGGCTGGATAGGAAAAAAACATCCAAAGGATAAGCAAACTATCTGTGCCTGCTACTGTGGCTGAGATGGGGGACCCATGAGCGGATGCTATAGGAGTTGGGACGGAAAGGCCTCTCGGTCCATACCTCCTCGCACTCCAAGGGATGGAGATAAAGCCATTCTGCCAGGGAGGGCTTTCCAAAGTGACTGTCAGCCAAGGCCTTATGTGGCCTGTGGGCCGGTCCCGTGTTGTGTGGGTTACAAAGCCACAACGGTATCCCCTGCTCACGCCTCCTCTTCCCCAGAAGGAAACAACACTGAGGCCTAATCCTGGACAGTGTGCACCAGGGCTGCCTCTGCATTGCCAGGGGCATGGCGGCTTCCTGGGTACGGGTAGGGCCTGAGGAGATAAGAACTAGAGTAGGAATTGCCTGTGGACTGCGGTGTAGATGAATGGCTGTGGGGGACCCCATGAGACTCAAGCAAGTCCTTACTCCAGTGATCCACTGCCACCCAGGGGGAAACAAAGGTCTTGAAGCTGAAGAACCTGCGGCCCCAAGACTACGCCAGCTACACCTGCCAGGTGTCCGTGCGTAACGTGTGTGGCATCCCCGATAAGGCCATCACCTTCCGGCTCACCAACACCACAGGTACAGGCGCAGCCCCGCCCACAGCTACTTGAACCCCCGCCCACAGCTACTTGAACCCGCTCCCCACCCTACTGCCCAGATCTTCCTCTCCAACATCCATGCCTGGGTTTCTCTCGTCCCTGCCAGAGTGTCCCCGACCTCTCCCCCTACCCAGGTTTCTCTGTCCCCTCATCTCCCTCTCATTTAGCCCTGGAAGTCTCCTGAGAGTCTCCCAACCTCCTTGTCCCCTCAGCACCGCCAGCCTTGAAGCTGTCTGTGAACGAAACTCTGGTGGTGAACCCCGGGGAGAACGTGACAGTGCGGTGTCTACTGACGGGCGGCGACCCCCTCCCCCAGCTGCACTGGTCCCACGGACCCGGCCCACTGCCCCTGGGTGCTCTGGCTCAGGGTGGTACCCTCAGCATCCCTTCGGTGCAGGCCCGGGACTCTGGCTACTACAACTGTACAGCCACCAACAACGTAGGCAACCCAGCCAAGAAGACGGTCAACCTGCTGGTGCGATGTACGTGAGTGACCCGGAGGGGTTGGTGGGAAGTTGTGCGGTGAACGGGGTCTCTGTCCTTTAGGGACTGCGGGTGAACTGGGAGAGGGAACCATCTGTTTGCTGCAGAGGATGAGGTGGGTCAGGGAGCCAGGGTCTAGGCACTCTGATTTCCCTGCAATCCAGCAGCCTACCATCAGGGGCAGAACAAACGGCAATTTGTAATTTACGAGAAGGGCTGATACTGATGATGTTTCATTTAGATTGGTAAACAGAGACTGCAAAAAAAAAATGTGGGTACTGTAGGCTTCAAGGGAAATCTCCTGGCTTTCTAGCTGCAGATTGGCTAAATTTAAGTGACAATAACACACATTTCTGTAGTTATATATGTATTAAATTTTTTTTTGAGACAGTGTCTCACTATGTAGCTCTGGCTGGCCTGAGATTCACTCTGTAGACCAGGCTTTCCTCCAACGCACAGAGATCCACCTGCTTCTGCCTTCCAAGTGCTGGGATTAAAGGTGTTCTGTCTATGTGGAAATCTTTAGTAGCATAGAGTGTCAGTAAATCTGAAGATAATTTATTAAATGTAAAATAATATCAAACTTAGACAAGATCTAAAGAAGTACAGTTGCGTTCCTCACTAACTCTCAGCCTTGGTCGCTTTTCCTTAGCTGCTTGTTGTAATCTGGAGTTTGCTGCTGCTGCTGCTGCTGCTGCTTCTTCTTCTTCTTCTTCTTCTTCTTCTTCTTCTTCTTCTTCTTCTTCTTCTTCTTCTTCTTCTTCTTCCTCTTCCTCTTCCTCTTCCTCTTCCTCTTCTTCCTTCTCCTCCTCTTCCTCCTCTTCTTCCTCCTCTTCCTCTTCATCTCCTCCTCTTCGATTGTGCAGTGTTAGGGGGTGGTTTTTTTTTTTTTTTTAAGACCCAAACTTTCAGGTCACGATGGGCAGGCCTGTCATCCCAGCACTTGAGAGGTGGAGGCAGAAAGATTAGGAATCAAGGTCATCCTTGGCTACATAGGCAGTCCAAGGCTAGCCTGGGCTGCCTGAGACCCAGTCTCAAAAACCAAAAACATGGGCTGGAAGGATGGCTCAGCAGTTAGGAGCACTTGCTGCTCTTACAGAGGACCTGAGTTCAGTTCCCAGCACCCACACTGTGGCTTACACACACCTGTAATTCCAGTTCCGAGGGAGAAGACCTTCTTCTGGCCTCCATGGGCACTGTGCACACACTTGGAGCACATATATACATGTAGGCAAATGCTCATACACATTTAAAATAATTTTTAAAAGAACGAACAAGTAAAAAAAAAAAAGAAAGAAAGAAAAAGACCCAGGCTTATTCCCAGCCCTTGAGGCTTGAAAGTCAAGTACAGGTGTTGGCAAACATGACTGAGCTCCTCAGACTGGCCTCTGAGTTCGTCTCTCGCTGACCAGTCTCTTCCCGAGTCTCCCCTCGGCAAGAAGCCGATTCTCTTCAATTTGACTCGGATTGAGAAATAAATGAACAAGACTGGAGCTCTCTGATCCCAGCTTTCTCTTCCACAGCACACTCCCCATCAAAGATGAGCTGTCTCCACCTGATCCCACTTGACCTTGAAACCCTGGGGTGGTGAGATCTTCCTGGACATTTGTAGCTGTGGTGTCACCTCTCAGGGTGGCTCTGCAGCCTGCCTTGTCCAGCCCAGTGCTGATCTCCAAGCCACTGTGCCAGTGCCCTGCCAAGTTAGCGCCTCACTTATTAAGGGACTTTAACCGGCTTCAAACAAGACCCACATTTTAAAAAGCATCCGGACCCTTGTTCTCTGAGCCGTGGGATGTTGTGCAATCGCATGCAAGATCATCGTGTTGGCTTTTTATGATCAAAAAAAAATATTTCACAGTCTTGTAAAGAATCAGACAGTACAAGGGGGTGGGGGTGGGGGGGAAGTGCGATGAATTGCTCTTCCGTTTGCTTATGATCCACGCTGGATAGAGCAGCTATCAAGTCTCCTGCTTCCCTTCTTTATCAGTACTTTGTATACGCAAGGTTTAAAACACAAATGAAAACAAAGCAGTGTGTGGTCGAGAAGGCTTTGAGGGTACAGGTTAGATCAACTGAGCCCCATTCCCTCCAGAGACAGTGGGATGGGTTAGATGCACTGGTCCATGCCTGGGCCAGCCCCTCTCACTGATGGAGTGCGCTCATTAATAATGCCTGGAGTCAGCACCCACCTCGCTTTTCTGCAGAGAGCTCTTCAGAGCTATTGAAACATCTCTGAGCCACTGGAACCATTTCCAGACAGGGCTGGGGTGCAGCCAATTTGAGAGGAGGAGCTGGGGTGGGACATGGATGCCCATCCTTGGGTCAGCCCCAGCCCTTCCTCGCTCCCCGTCTCCTTGCAGCCTTGAAGAATGCCACATTCCAGATCACCCCCGACGTGATCAAAGAGAGCGAGAACATTCAACTCGGCCAGGACCTGAAGCTTTCATGCCACGTGGATGCGGTGCCCCAGGAGAAGGTGGCCTACCAGTGGTTCAAAAATGGCAAGCCGGCTCGCATGTCCAAGCGGCTGTTGGTGACCCGCAATGACCCTGAGCTGCCCGCCATCACCAGCAGCCTGGAGCTCATCGACCTGCACTTCAGTGACTATGGCACTTATCTGTGCTTGGCTTCTTTCCCGGGATCACCGGTGCCTGACCTCAGCATTGAGGTCAACATCTCCTCCGAGACAGGTGGGGCCATTGGGAGCCGGGGGGGGGGGGGGGGGGCGGGGAGGGCCCAAAATGGGGGGGGGGGGGGGGGACACAGCAATTTGCAGGTGGATGTCTAATGGGAAGAGGACACCATTTGTTCATGACACACACACACATGTTGGGTCGTGTCATAGCCAGGCTCCGTGACAAGCCTTTGGGTAGAATGCTGGGAAGAGGAGACGCTGTGTTCTTTGACCGTGATGGGAAGATGAACTTATTCCAGACAGTTCATGCATAAACGTATCACTGAAAACTGTAATGTGAATGAGATCTGAGGGAGGAGCAAGACTTTGCTAAGCAAAAGAAAGCCAGGGAGACCACAGAACCAGCATATGCAAAATCACTGTGGTGGGAGAGCACACTGGTCATCCAGAGGGTGGAAGAGAGAGAGTAGCTAGGAGAGTGGAACGGTACAAGCTCAGAGAGGCCACCCTGCGGACCTCTCAGCCATGGAGATCAAGGTGCCAGCAGAGTTGGGCTCCCTGGCTGGCTGGTGGTATCTTCTCCCTGTTCATATCTGTGGCCTAGACCGAATTAGGGGAGATCCCACTGACTTCAGCCTTCAGAGGCCTGCCTCCAACCTTTTTTTCATACACTGGCATGAGGATGACAATATATGGATTTTGAGGGGACAGAATGCATCTTATGACGGGCCATGGTGAAGAGTCAGGTTCTTATAATAATTCTTATAATACGATGAGTTGATAATGGGAAATTGAGCATTCACTGTGTATTCTTATGAGTGTATGATTTCTTCATTCACCTCTGTGACTCATTTTATGGGGTGGCAGGGCTTTTTTTCCATTATTTTACTCATTTATTTTGTGTGACTATGCATGTGTAGACATGTTCTGTGGTGCACGTGTGGAAGCCAGAGGACAGCTTGCTGGAGTTGGTTCTTTCTTTCCACCACGTGGGTCCCAGAGATCAAACCCAGGTGGTCAGGTTTGGCAGCAAGTGCCTTTACCATGGAGTTACCTCACCGGCCGGTTGGGGGTAGCAATTTATCTTCTCATTTTACTGAGGAAGAAGCGTGCCTTAGAAACTTTAGTTTGAGAAACTTAGCAATCAGTGGAGCTGGGGTGAGAGCCCAGGCAGGGGCGCTGTAGGAGAATGAGGTGAGGCTGGAGGATGGTTTTTGGAAGAGGGCTCCAGGACCTTCTCCTGAGAAGCCAGCTGAACTTGGCTGGCGAGCCGCATGACCAACCAATACAATGACAACTCTAATCGTTATGAATATTTCCTCCCTTGACACTTAAGCTCTGTCCTCAGTTTCTCTCGGCGGGCAATTAGACCCAGTGGCCTCAGAGGACCCTCTGCACACAGGGAAACCCAGTGAGTGGAGAGCCCAGAAGAGGCTTCTAAAAGGAGATGGACTTCAGTAGGACCTCAGAGTGGATCAGAACTCCACCAAGACCACAGAGTCATTTTGCAGAGTCCTTTGTGCAAAGCTGTGGGAAGCTAAGAACCCAGACTCCAGCACCGCCAGCCCCTTCCTCAGAACTCGCTGTCTGGACAGGGGACCTAGGGCTGTTAGGAGAAGGGAGAGGGCAGGGAAAATGCTGGAACTCTTGCCTAGGAGGCAAAAGAGGGGTCTGTAAAGGAGACACTAGTGAAGGAAAGCCAGGCTGCCTAGGAAGCCAGAGGCAGCTTTCTCTAGGAGGTGTGTTCCACGTGAGTCTTGGAGGGTGCTGTGGGCTCTTCCGGGTGAGGACATAAACCCGGAAGGGGTACAGCAAAGAAGAAAGAATACAGGGTTGCACAGTGTAGGAGACTAGTGTGTCTCGGGGCAGGTGAGAGGATTCCTCACAGAGTTGAGTCATGCAGCTGGGGTGCGCCAGGGCACAGATGGGAGTTGAGGCTGGGGAATGATGGAGGCCAGAGTCTGAGGGCCTTCTCCCCAGAGCCCAAGTATAGAGCTTTAACCGGAGGGCGCGTGGGAAGGGGGTCTCTTCATCCTGGGGGGCCTGGAGGGCTTCAGAGCTGGGAAGTTTCTGACCGAGGGAAGAGGCCTAGGGATGCATCTGCTTTTGGCTCACAGGTCGGATGCCTGGAGCATAGAAGCCTTGTAAACGCCTCTGGGAACGATGTAAACCTGAGGGGGGAAATGAATGAACCGGCTCCAAAACACAAAGAGAAAGCCGAGGAACGGAAGCCAATAGATGCGCAAATGTTGGCAGGGCACGATTTATATAAACTGGATAACTGGACCCTCGCCTGGTTTCTATAGTTATTTACAAATAATTGCTCTATATTTAATTATAGTTAATGTTCAATACTTGACATTTAATGATGAAATGTTTGATGTGGGTTAAGACCCAGGGAGGTCTTCTCAAAACCCTTCATTTGGCAGTGTGTTGGGGTGGAGTGGTTTCAGCTGTGAATAACAGAACTCTAATTAACAGTGAATTAAGCGTGGGGGGGTGTGTGTGTGTGACTCAGTCACAGTGCCACTGGCTGAGCATGTATACGGCCCAGGCTCCAGCTCCAACCTGAGTGCCGCCGCACACAGGCTAGATGTCTGTGGCTTCATCATGTGAAGGTCGGCTGGTTTAGGTTAGCGGTCTCCGAAAGTCCTCAGGACTCCAGGTGCCAAGTACTTCTTGTCACCTCCTCCCTGATGGCATTTCCACCTGCAGCCAGTGATCTGCCTTATGACCTGCAGACCTTTATTTTCTTTAATATCCCATTGGTCAGTATTTATTCAGAGGCACGCTGGGAAATGTAGTCTTTAGTCTGGGTGGCGCGCCCTTCTGAAACCAAGTGTCCTTATTATTTTGGAAGAAGGGCTACAGGATGTCAGGAGATAGACTTAATGTGGTGTGCTGATACTGTAGGCAAGAAAAGCTGGAGAGATGGCTCAGTGGTGAAAGGTACTTGCTGCTCTTGTAAAGGATGGAAGTTTGGTTCCCAACATCCCTGTTGGAAATCCAGGGTGGCTCACAACCCTCTGTAACTGCAGTTCCCACGGATCCGGTGCCCTTGATCTTTGGGCAATGCATGCACGTGTACATACACATGCATATACATATAAATACATATCCAAATAAATCTCTAAGAGACGAAGGGCTAGAAGTAGAAGGGCTGGGAAGGGAGAGGTTAAAAATGCTTGAGAGTTTGAAGCAGGAGGGTGAATTTAAAGCTAGCCTCGGCCACATAGCAAGTTCAAGGACAGCTACAGGGGTGGCCTACGAGAGGTCCTTTTTCACCCTCCCGCACATGCAGGAAAAAAAAAAAAGAAAGAAAGAAAGAAAGAAAAAGAAAAGCAGGACACCCCTGTATGAATGTCAGGGAAGTGGAATGGTTAGGCTGACTGCATGGCTCTTTCTGAATGGGAGAGCCTGAGGCGGAGATGCAGGAGTGGAGAGGATTGGGGAAGGCCACTGCACTGTGCTCTGGACTTTCCGTGGGACCGTGGATCCCACGGGCTGGATAAGGGGGATAGGCAGAGCCCCACCTCGGAGACCAGGGGTCCTAACTCCGTCCACCCCTCTCCATCCTCCTCCAGTGCCTCCCACCATCAGTGTGCCCAAGGGCCGCTCCGTGGTGACGGTGCGCGAGGGCTCTCCTGCCGAGCTCCAGTGTGAAGTGCGCGGCAAGCCCCGGCCGCCGGTGCTGTGGTCTCGCGTGGACAAGGAGGCCGCCCTGCTGCCCTCAGGGCTGGCCCTGGAAGAGACTCCGGATGGGAAGCTGCGGCTGGAGCGCGTGAGCCGCGACATGAGCGGCACCTACCGCTGCCAGACGGCTCGCTACAATGGCTTCAACGTCCGATCCCGGGAGGCTCAGGTGCAGCTGACGGTGCACTGTGAGTCCCCTCCCCAGACACCCAGCCTAGGCCAACCCCACCCCTCCACCTATTGCTTGCACACCCCAAAACTCTTTGACGATCCCTCCGCCGAGGCCCAGAGAAGTTAAGTAATTTGCCTTAGTTTGCATAACAAGGCTTGGATCTGAACTAGGTCTTGAAACAGTTCTCCAAGCTCCGTGGCTGTGCGTTCTTTCGTTACAGTGTTGGTCGAGGGAGGGACCCACTGAGGCACAACCAGAGGCCCCATTCTGGGAAGCATGGCTGAAGGGGACGGCCCGCAGGCAGTTGTACGAATGAGTTGCGAGTGTGTATCGGTCCTGAGATGCTCCCAGGCCAGGGTCATGGGACTAGGGGACAAATAAGCCTCCTCCTCCACGGTCCTACTGACCGCAGCCCTGGTCCCCAGTCCCGCCAGAGGTGGAGCCCAGTTCCCAGGACGTGCGCCAGGCGCTGGGCCGGCCGGTGCTCCTGCGCTGCTCGCTCCTGCGCGGCAGCCCCCAGCGCATCGCCTCGGCCGTGTGGCGCTTCAAAGGACAGCTGCTGCCCCCGCCGCCTGTCATCTCCGCCGCCGCCGCCGAGGCCACCGATCACGCCGAGCTGCGCCTGGACGCCCTGACCCGTGACAGCAGCGGCAGCTACGAGTGCAGCGTCTCCAACGACGTGGGCTCAGCCACCTGCCTCTTCCAGGTCTCCGGTGAGCGTCCGGTCGGCCCCGCCCCCGCCTCCCCGCCCCCGCCCAGCTGGGGCCAGGCTCCGCCCCCTGCGGCCCTGCCACGCCTGGCTGGGCTTCTCTTTCCATCTAGTTCCTGCACGGTCTTAGGCATTCGTTCTTCCAAGAACTGCCCGTCCCAGGTGTAGACCTCGCCCCGGTCTTAGGCATTCGTTCTTCCAAGACCTGCCCGTCCCAGGTGTAGACCTCGCCCCGTGGAGCCCAGATCCAATCTTTGACCTCTTCTCGAAGGCCCGCCCCCTCAAGATCACGCCCCCCCCCCCTTAAGGCTCCTGGCTGGTGACCGGTCCCTTTCTTTGGTTTCCTACAGCCACGCCCCGCCACGCCCCTTTCAAGTCCAGTCTCT
This sequence comes from Peromyscus aztecus, assembly GCA_902168405.1. Taxonomy (NCBI): domain Eukaryota; kingdom Metazoa; phylum Chordata; class Mammalia; order Rodentia; family Cricetidae; genus Peromyscus; species Peromyscus aztecus. The sequence continues at coordinate 5,184 of CABHPQ010163095.1, read as the reverse complement.
GCAAACGACCAGATTTAGACCCCTTCAGCCTCATCCAGCCCTGTGCTCCTGTCCCTCCAACCTCGCTTACACTCAAAACTTGGGCCCAGTCCCATCCCAGCCATAACTCTAGCCCTTCCTCCATGGTCCTTGGCCTCAGAGATTGTGAATGGGGATAACTATTGGGTACCCCGCTTATAGTTTGGGGATAGATAAAAAGCTGGGGAATGTCGGAGTGAGGCTGGGCTAGCCAGAGCACAAGTCCCCTAGCCCTCCTCCCCCACCTCCCTGCCAGCTGCCACCCTAGAGATGCCGGCTGTTGGGCGCTCAGACATCCTTCTCAACCGCTCTTTTGCATCAGGCCTCTCCTTAGGAGCCCACAGGGCTGCTGATGGGCCAGGCTGGGGGGACAGAAAGGCATGGCGGGGGTTGCTGAAAGGGCCGAGGGCAATAGCCAGGCTGCCTGGGTGGCCAGCGGTCTCTCTCACTTCTCCTCTCCTTTTTGAGAGCCACCTTCCTGCCAGATCTGGCGGCCGTGAGCCTGGGAGACCTGTGTGCCGGTTGCCTGGCACCCCCAGATTTCTCAATAGCCCCTCCGAGGCCCTGGGCGCCTCCTTCGACTCTTGCGCTACTCGGGCCCCCTCAAATGGCAGGGCCAGACCTCCCGGGTCTCTCCCCACCCACTCAACTTTGCCAGCCAGAGGCCCCGGTGACATTTCCCACCTCCTTCCCTCCCCGTTCTCCCATTTTCCCTGTCTCCTCACCTTTTGACCTCCACCTATCATTTCTTCTTTCTCTCCTCTCTATATGCCTGACCCTCATCTCTACCAACCTTCCTCTGTTTCTTCCCTGGCCTTTCCTCGATATTCTCACCAACATCCCCTCTTGGGATTTACAATCGCCCCCCCCCCTCCATCTCCACTCCCCCCACCTCACCTGCATCCTCCCCATCCCCTCTCCTCCCAACGCCAACTCTCCTCACGACACCCCTTTCTCTTTGTTGCCCCCACCTCTGACCCCCCCCTTTCCCATGGCTCCTCTCTCCGTGTCTCTCCCACCTCCACCCTCCACGGCCCCATGCCCCCCTCCCTGCCCTCTCAGCCAAAGCCTACAGCCCGGAGTTTTACTTCGACACCCCCAACCCCACCCGCAGCCACAAGCTGTCCAAGAACTACTCCTATGTGCTACAGTGGACGCAGAGGGAGCCGGACGCCGTGGACCCCGTGCTCAACTACAGACTCAGCATCCGCCAGGTGGGCCAGGGCGTGAGGCATGGGCAAGGGGGCGTGGTACGGTAGCGGGTCCTAGAAACAGGGCCAGGGAGGAGTTCCCGGACACAGCCCCTCCTGTCTAGGCAACTTTTCTGAGGCAGAGGAAGAGTCCAGATGTAGCAGGCAAAGCTGAGAGCCTCTGAGCACACTGTGCCCTCCATACTGTCCCTGGGCACGCCTGAGAACCAGACACAAGATGGCTGGGTGCAGGGCAAGGCCAGTATGGCTCATAGAATGAGCACCCATTCTGGTGTCGAGGGGAGGGCAGGATCTCTGTGGGACAGAGCCTGGGTCCGTGAGCTCCTCTCGTGCCTGCCTGGTCCAATCTATGTGGTCCTGCCAAGAGGCAGTAGTGTGAGCAGAAGACTGGCCCTTGGGGACAGGGCCTGGGGTCGGGGGCAGCTTCTAAAGAGTTTAGTAAGCTTACAGCTCTTTGACCCTCATTTGCTTATCTGTGAAGTGGGATAATGTTACTATTTTATCTTAGAGGACTGTTGTTTTGAGTATTAGGTGAGTTGTGATGCGTAAGCACGTTCTAGTGCCCAGGACACGCTAATTGTCCCTTACCTGTTGCTATGGTATACCGCGATACATCCTTGTTAGTACAGTGGCATTCTGGGAGGGGGGCCTGGAACAGCAAATTGTTCCATCTCAAAGACGGGGAAACCCAGGGCCTGATGTCCCAGCTCTTTGCTCTTTCTGCTCCCCTCAAGCATTCCAGGGCCTGGGCTGCCCCTCCAGGGGAGGCTATGGCCTGCTGAGCATCTGGGAATTCTCCTGTATCCACAGTTGAACCAGCACAATGCCATGGTCAAGGCCATCCCTGTGCGGCGTGTGGAGAAGGGGCAGCTGCTGGAGTACATCCTGACTGACCTTCGTGTGCCGCACAGCTATGAGATCCGCCTCACACCCTACACCACCTTTGGGGCTGGTGACATGGCTTCCCGAATCATCCACTACACAGAGCGTAGGTGATGGTGGTGGTGGCGGCCCTGGCTGTGGCAGGAAGGGTGGGCCCATTGCCTATACCCCTCCTACACAGCCCTTGAACTTGGAGCACCCCATTGGTCCCCAGTCCTGGCTCCGAAGACCCTTCCCCACTGACCCCCAGCCTGGGCACACTTTGCACAGCCATACACCTCAATTCTCACTTGGTTTTTTTTGCTTTTTCAGCCATCAACTCGCCCAACCTATCAGGTGAGACCCCAGTCCTTAACTTCCCCCACCCTGTAGGGACACAGAGGCTCTCCTGATGGGATATAGGGACCTTGAGAGATACTCAGAGAGAAGAATAACTTCTTCCAGTGTTTCCATGGAGAAGGGCCAGCAACAGAGGATGGGGCTGGAGACGCTTTGCAATCAGAGTTTATTCCGGGGCTCAAAGACTGCATGTTGGTGGAGGGCACTGTCCGCCAAAGCAATGGAAAAGTCGGGCTTCCTGGTTTCATCTGTTTCTGCAGTGAAATTCCCTAAACAAAAAGCACCTTAGGGAAGACAGGGAGCAAGGGTGCTAACCTGTGCTGCTGGGCTTCTGCAAGGGACCTCTGTAGAGACCTCAAGGGTGTCTGAATCTGAAGAGGTGCATTGTTATTTCTTTATTTTCCCAGCTTCTGACAGAAATTTGCTCTTTAATGATGAACGTAGACAACAAGCCACAGCAGAATAATCAGCACCTGTTACTCTGTCATCCGCAGACACCCAGTGTTTCCCCATTGCCTTACAGTTGTTGCAGACATCTGTAAATGTCATTTCCATTCATTAGTATTGCAGAACCACGGTAGTTATCAGACCTAACACTAGATCTTGTGACTTAATTATATAATAAAGAGGCCCTGTTATTATAGAACAGATTACAAGAATATTTTGACAACTGTATTTCAATATAATTGATTTCCTTTGAAGTCCCTGTGCATTTTATTGTATGTGTCTAGAATCATTATTCTGGAAGGAACTCTTAAACCAGAAGGCTGAAGTTCTGTTCCTGAATAAATTTGGCCCTCCCCCCACTGCCTGGTCTCTCTGGCCCAGAAGTCCAGGACCCATTGTTTAGATTATTTAAAGTTGGCTTAGGGATGTTAAGGGGAGGGCAAAGATAGACAAGGGGGCTATTTGTCTCACCCCCTGTGCCCTCCACACAGACAACACCTGTCACTTCGAGGATGAGAAGATCTGCGGTTACACCCAGGATCTGACAGACAACTTTGACTGGACGCGGCAGAATGCTCTTACCCAGAATCCCAAGCGTTCTCCTAATACTGGCCCCCCTACTGATATCAGTGGCACCCCTGAAGGTGAGGACATGGCCTGTTGTTAGGAATAGAGGATGGCCTCTGGGAGGAATCTAGGCCTGTGGAGCCCCAGTCTGAGAGTGGAGGGAGACATACAATCCTCGGGGACCCTCTGAGGGAGACACGCCCTGTCTGAAGGATCCTCAGTCTGAGGGCAACAGAACTCTGGCCTGATTGAAGATCAGAAAGGAAGAAATTGTCCGTAGAGCTGGGGACTTCTGAACTCAGTGGGGAATGGGCTTTGGCAACTTGTGCTAGGTCTAAAGACCAAGCAGGGAGGAAATCAGCTGGACGGAGGCTGGGTGGCTGAGGAGAGGTTGCTAGCACACACATACACCCCCCACTTTCACTGCAGGCTATTACATGTTCATCGAGACATCCAGGCCCCGGGAGCTGGGGGACCGAGCCCGGTTGGTGAGTCCCCTGTACAATGCCAGCGCCAAGTTCTACTGTGTCTCTTTCTTCTACCACATGTATGGGAAGCACATCGGTGAGTTGGAGACCACGACATTGACTGCGTGAGCTGCCTGGGGAGGATAAGGGAGCCGCAGAGAGCTCAGGGGACTTCCCAAGGAGGCCTAAGCTTCTCACATTGGCTCACCTGGGAGTAGGGGTGGGGGAATTGTGGGCAAGTGGTGCTGAGGATGGAGACTACAACTTAGCTGTTTTGGTTGTGTATCGACTGCTTGCCAGGTACTGGGGCCCATACAATTCAGAGAGCTTAAGCATTTCCTCAAGAATCTTAAAACACAGCATTGGAAGGGTGTGTCTTCCTGAGCCTCGAGGGGAAGTACTGCTTCCTAAGTATGAGAGTGATGTAAGGACCACCGGATGGGGAGAGAGGTGGGGAGAAGCATCACTTTTCATCCCTGGGCTCACCAGCACAGCCACCGCTACCACATGCCAGCATCAGTCGCTTTGATGCAGGAGATGGACAAGTCCCCGTCCTCCAGTCTAGGGGAACAGGCACATCTGACCGCTAATGGCATCTGATAGGAGTGAGTGACCACTGTGGTAGTGGAAGGACAGCGCCAGGGCAGCAGATGACAAGGAACACAAGGTCTGTCTGGAGGCTGGGCCTGGGAGACTGCAGGGAACATGAAGGCTGTTTAATGTGCTGTTTACGCTGGGTGTGTGGCCATGCATGCCTTTGATCCCAGTCCTGTTTGAGGCCTGGTCTACATAGCCAGTTCCAAGCCACCCAGGACTATATAGTGAGACCCTGTCTTAAAAAAAAAAAAAAAAAAAAAGTGTTTTGTTTTGTTGTTGTTTTAACCTGCAGCAGAGCTAATGCATTTTACAGGGACCGAAAGTTACAAGAGTGCAGTAAATACCTCCCGCTCTTCCTGGTCCCGCCACCACCACAGAAGGCTGTGCACGGCGTCTCTCTCTCTCTCTCCCCACTGTTTTATACTCTGTTTTTATACTCACCGTCTCCCTCTGGACCATCCATCATCCTGGCAATTCTTCCTTATCAGTCCACCGAAGCTGCTTCGTTGCCCCTGTACGCCCCTCCTCCCTGCACAGCAGAGGGGGTGACTTTAAGTTTCACCCAGGAGAAGTTTCCACATTGAGAGAGGAGGGTCATGCCGAATGGATGAGCCAGGATGGGGTGGGATAGGAGATTCCGCACTCACAGATCCCTC